>DWAN01002548.1:0-14934 GCA_018230445.1 Heliconius hewitsoni | reverse complement strand
AAAAAAAAAAAAAAAAAATTAATGTACAGAAACGACTTTTCTACAAATTTATTATAAGTATAGATTACATTAATAAATAATCGTAATAATATAAAATTATTAGGATTGGTTATTTTGGTATGGTTATCTATACTTTTTTACACTTAATAACATATAATTTTAACGTTTTGCGATTTTATTGGGTTTTACTAAATTGTCTTGCTTCATAGAAAAATGTCCACCACTTTCTTTTCTCGCCATATCCCACACGTGAGCAGAGTAAACATAGTACTAAGCAGTTGCTTTCGTAATCGAATCTGTCAGTTTTTATTGTCAACAAACATGAATGACATCATGTCATTAAATTGTACTAAAAAAATTGAAAATGGTATTTGATTTTTTAAATATTTCTAGCTAGCTTAATATTTCGTGAAACGTCTCTTTTATTCATCCGCTCCTCTCTCGACTCTGATTGCTTAAAATACCAGTGGGTTCGAGTTCCATTTGGAGAGATGCTTATAACTAAAAGATTAAAATTAAAAAAACATATGCCAGCTGTTCAATAAAGAAACATCATTGTAAAAAGTCAAAAGAAATCCGAAAGTTCCCCTCTACTTACTCTATATAACCACGGTAGATTCGTGAATATAATCTTCAATAAATATCTAACATTCCAGTGATAATGACTAAAAGTCATGTAATATATTTCATATAATAGTACACCCACATACAATATCTGAAGGATCTCATCTAAATCTAGGACCATGCGACACAGATAACATCTATATTCGTTTTTGTAGTAATTAGTATCGAACGCTCTGTCTGATACACTCCCAATGGAACTAAAACTAAAATTATGTACCCATAATTTAAGTATATTTTATTTCTTTATATTTTATTCATCAATTACGTATTTCAAACATTATTTCCATAAGTATTTTTACTTGCTTTGTTCTAAAGACACCGTGGCACAGTGGGACAGCACGATCCATGTAAATAAAATGTCTTTTTCTCATTCTAATAAATGAAATGCGGCGTTAAGTTCTGCCACTTAAAAAGCATGTCTTTCCTCATGTATAGCCTGAAGATAGAAAATATACTTGTATTTTATATTATATATAAGATGTTTGCCCAAAATGGTTTAATGAAATAATATTTATAGCTTCATCATTAAACTCAGTTCTAATTTCGTCAGGAACTAATTTTACTGATATTTGTTTCACCATATATGAATAGTAAGTTTAATATAAAAATAATTCCATTATTCTATAATTAACGTAATCTTACATGATTGGTTCGAATCACAATAGTAGTAGATAAATAAAACGAGAAGTGTTGTTATTGCAAACATCTATTTATGTTTCTGTTAAACAAAAAAAGAGCTGCTTTTGCGGGATACTGCGTAAAGTCAAACAAGAAAAAATTAGAAATATGTCTACTGCACTCTACACACTCCACTCTACTCCTCACTTCACTATATACTCTCCACACTTTCATTATTTCTCTTTTCTTTCGCATTATGTACGCAAATTTCTCATCTCTCGATCGACGATCGCCTCGTCCGCGTTCCCATGGCGGACGCGCACGCGCACGGCGCATCTCGCGCACGTACTCTCGTTATCAATTAGGCAGCGCGTGCGGCCTGTCATTATATTAAGCACGACGCATTGAGACATACAAATAAAAATTTGGTATATTTTGTTGAATTTAACGTTGTAAATATTTATCTTTACTGAGCTCTTTTGCTGTTACGTATATTAAGACACCGTGTTTCACAATTTTCGAAATTTTAGGTGTTGAGTGGTTGGTGAAAATTAAAAATATTAATAAATAATAAGTTATTCCTCGGACTAGAAATGGGACTCACAACCATTGCGTTCTTGTCTCGTCTTCCGTTGCTTCTGCCCCACGACGGCCTGTTGTATGTGCTGGAAATAAACTCTTTGAAACTAAAGTAAAGCTAACTATTTTAAAGAAATATTAATAAAGTAGGCAGTTAAAAGGTACGCCTAAATTCAGTATTTTTTTTTATTAAGAACACGCATAAAAAACAAAAAATATATATTATTATCTTTGATTTATGTATCAAATACTGTATAATAAGTAATAAATAAAACATAAAACAAAGTAAAAAATATTGTAATTATAATCAGAAATAGACCTAGACTAAGGAAGTTATAAAATATTAGCATAAAACAAGCCTATTATGTTGTGAGCATATTTTGAAATCCTGTTCTCGAGGTCACGTTTTGTAAAAACAACTAGTGAATTCCCACGGCCCTGCTTATGTATGTGGTATTCTTTTTTTTTTTTGAAAAAGTTTAATTATTTTTAGGACTATTAAGAGGCTGAGATTTTTAAATTTTTTATAAACGTCGCTGACAGAGTTGTGAGAAGGTTTACGTGAATATTATTTATTATAATTATAATATTTATTTGTGTATGTTTTAAAAAGTATATATTCTAGTTATAATAATTCAATGTGACATTTATCAAGTAGTTAGGTAAAGATCTTCAAATGAATAATTCTATGTTTAACAAAAAATTGCACCACAGAAGGATACAGCATGAAACTGAAAAAAAATGACTCATGACTTTAAGAGTGGCAAAACTCACCGCCGCGTTTTTTTTTCTAGTCACTATTAGGTTTGATTACCACGGAGAAGTAAATCAAATCACTTCTTTCCAAATAGAATTGTATAGACAATTCTGGACAACTGTTTTTGTACTATTTCAAAGGGCCACCCCACTGTAAATGTATGTACAAATAGGTGCATATGTATGTTCGTCCGTTGCAGGATGCAAATTGTGAGATAGCGAGATACCAGACCAGTTAGTGGTGGCCCTCATGGACCTGCTAGTATCCGATACCGTACGTTTTAGAACATCCAAACTCCACTGATAGACTTTATTACTCTCCTAATTAGTATAGTAGTTTATATTTACTTTATACATTTTTTTTTATTTTTTTTCGTTTTATTATATTGTAAGCGAACGCGTGTAAAAGAGGGTAGATGAAGATGAAAAAAATCTATAAAAGTGGAATTGTGTCAATTGGGTTTTCGATTTCTAACATTATTTATATTATATATAGGATACAGCGTGAAGCTGATTTATTTTCTCACAAGATATGGATGACGTCGTGGCGCAGTGATGATGACGTCGTGATATGAATGATATTTAAACTATTTACCCCGCCCTGGTAGACGAGGCGTAGCGTTCTACTCCGCCGCTCAACGCGCTAAAACTGGACGGAAAGTGAGGAATTCAATACTCCATTCCAATTTTAAGATACCTTAACACTAGGTTATACTGTTTATTATTATGTCCCGCACATAGGTTTTTTAATTTTATGTCTAGTTTTGTGCACTTTGAATAGTAGATATATTTTGTTTAGAATAAGTTTCGTATTTAGATTTTTATGAAATAATGTTATTTTTTTTATATTTGAGTTACCGGATTTTTATTATGTAATTTATAATTAAAAAATGCTTTTAAAATATTTAAAAAATAAACATTTGAAAAAGTTAAATATATTAGATGAGTGATATTCTTTGCCGTAACAGCTTAAAATTCAACTTTATGCTATCCCTACTTCATTTACTCGATAATATTTTTAATAATTTTTGTTATTAATGTTATTATTTACGTTTCTGAGCTTTACTTCAAATTAGGCAGAGGGAACATAGTGCTAAGACTCTCCGTCCAATTTTCAAGATATGGCGTGTTGAGTGACGGAACACAACACCGCAGGCGTGGGTGTTTAGATGAGATATGCTGAAATATGTGCTGGCTTGATTACTCCTAGTGCCTAGAAACAGTTGTCAAAAATGAAAGGTGGGATGTAGAATTAGCCCTAAGCGTGTTTTAGTTCCTCATTAAGATCTCCATGGCTGAAGCTAAATTAATTCTCTGCTACAAATTTCTATATTATATGTATATATTTTTTTGAATAATCCAGTTTTTACATGTTTATAAGAAAAGCATACTGTGACTAGACTATATAAATGGTGTTTGTGTATAGAGAGCGAGCGACGTAGTTCGTGCCACTCCTTATCGCCCTCATTATTTATTTGTAGTGAAACGTCTGCTTTAATTTGGTACGTCAAAACAACTATTATATGAAATGTAGAAGTTGAGTTTTCGCAAGCAATACAATGTGGATAAATAATTCCCAATTAACGCTTTAAAAAAATCAGCTTCACGATGTATTCCGCATACAGCAGGGTAGGCAGAGGCAACCCAGTGTTAAGTCACTCCACTTCCAATTTTTCGTCGAATTCCAGCCAGCCAGAGTGAAGATATTAAAACATACATTTATTTATCCTCAAATGAATTCGAATCCACAACCAGTGGCGTTTACAGTCATCAGATACGCTTGTGCCCCTGCGTCACGACTGGCATAGTGTAATTATAACCTAAAAATGGCGTAAAATAAAATTCTTACATTATAGTATAATTAACTCTAAAAATGCTTTCCGCCGTGGCGCAGTGGGATAGCATCTTACTTTAAAAAGTGGAAATGCTATTATAAAAACCGGCCAGTTCCAGGTGCGACATTTTTAAATATTAAGAGCGAAAAAAATGATTAATATCCTTTTTTTTTATTTATAAAAAAATAATAATTCTCTCTTCTCTTTTTCTTTCCTTTAAGCTATATAAAATGTAGAAATAACAATTTAAAATACCTAAAAACACTAACTATATACTTATTTTTACATTCACACGTTATTTTATAAAATATGTTTTTTCAGGGTTATTTTATATTGTAAATAATACTAGCGAACTGCTCGCGGCTTCGCCCGCTTGAACTACTGAATTATTTTCTTAAAACACTTTATTACGTATGTGTTTTAATAAATAATGCATGTTTGTAATGGACTTAAGGTTTCTAATTGTAATATTGATACTTACAATAAAATCATGACTCATCTATGTGTATGCATGGAGAATATATTTAAAAAATGCTATTACGAGTATTTAACAATTTATTCGTTTTGTTTGTTTGCCTGTGTAATTGTTTGCTGTTTCTTCACGCTTATCTTAGAAACGGCTTAAACGATTTAAGTGCACTTTTGTATTTTAGCAAACATTCACATTTCTCTTAACATTTAGTATTTGTTTTATTTCAATCGGTTCATAAATAAAAAAGGTAAGACCAGATTCACTATGTATCCCGCCAATCCTGCTAGGATTGGCAGAGGGTACCTAGTGTTAAGACACTCCATTTCCCACTTTCTGCCAAATTTTTCGACGCCTTGGTGCCAAAGCGATATATGAACATATTAATAAAGATTAGGTTTTGAAATATTTCAACCATGCCAAACTTAATTCCGTTTCATCTATCAGTATTTTAAGTAATTTATATGTTTCAATTTTTTTTAAGGAAACTATAATGAAAACCCATATATCGATACCCATATAATCGATATGTTAACCGACCTTTTTCTTGTTTTTTTAATCTTTCATGTACAGAATTGACTTTTCTTTCCGTTTATTATATACATAGAGATAATATTACGCTTGTTTTTACACATATAATACAAATAAGAAATTATTAAACAATAATTAAATCGAAATTTATTAATGTTAATAAAACTCTAAGAGTTATAATAAAAGGTTACAAGTTTTTTGTGCAAGTTATACATTTTTAAAAATAACCCAATAAAAAAATATGATTGCAATATAATAAGAAAATATTCACTTAAACATATTTTTTTCAGCTTCACGCTGTATCCTGCAAGTAGCGGAGTAGCCCACTTTCCGTTGAATTCTGAAGACATTGCGAGTTAAGTGGCGGAACACAACGCCGTGCTTTGCCTCGGCAACAGAGCGAATGCGAGCGGCAATGTCTAGCCCCACATAAAAATAGACAAAACAACTAATTAAAGTGAGAAAACGCATCAGGCAATGCCGTTACGTCTGTCTGCATACCAGATAACCGGTTTTGTTTATTACCCACAAATATTAATATGCCTTTATATTAGTATAGACTGTTTTAGGACTATGCGAAATACCGGTTTTTAAATTATTTTAGAAGGCTAGACGATGTCTAGCTAAGCTGTCGTGCTTTTTATTATTTACTAGAAAATACCCAACACAGATACCAAGTGGCAAGCATTCGCGGCTTTGGGAAACGAAGACAGTGGGGAACGCAAGAGTCTTAATGGAAAACGGAGCATCTTTACACTAGGTACGCCTACGTGCTATGTGTGGAATATAGTGTGAAGCTAAAAAAACTAAAATAGTAAACCTGAAGGGTTTGTTTGTTTGTATGCACTAGTCTCAGGAACTGCTAGTCTAGCGGCTAGCTAGCCAATTGAAAAAATCATTTTATGTTTGATAGTCCTTCGATCAAAGAAGACAAAACCTATATTATATCACTTTAATTATTTCGATATAACCCACTATACCTGCGGTCCTGTGGTTATAATGGGCACCTAGAATGAAATGTTGTGTCAAACATACACTCACAATTATTAATTATTCAATTATCCAAACAGGCAAAACCGCAAGTAAAAGCTAGTATAATATAAACATATACTCAAATATAAGACAATGTAGAGTTATGTTGTCAATTTATCACTCGGTTAACCGAAGCAGGAACCTAATGCTACACACGATTTTGCAATGCAAGCATGTTAACACGAACTTGCCTATGGGAAACAGTCATCTTCTATTACACAGCCGCTAGGAATATTGAAAAAAGGTTTTATTTTTAACCAATATTCAGAAATTTGAACTGTATATTGTATATTTTTACTTTACTTACTCTAGGATCTTAATGTTCAATAGATTTTTTTATCAACTTCACGCTATATTCTGCACTCAACACGGTAAGCAGTGTAAACCTAGTGCTAAGATACTCCATTCTCCATTTTCTGCCGAATTCTGGAGCTATTGCGTGTTTAGTCGCGCTTTGTCTTGACACCAGAGCGAAGAAATGAAAATATAATTTTAAATAGATATTTCATTTTCCCGAGTGGTGATCAAACCAACAACCAGTTACTTTTACAGTCACGCACTTGTGCCGGTTGGTTTAGAAAAAAGATTTTTCATTACATTTTAATGTATAAAACTTCCGTTGCTGATTAAATGAGACAACGCATAGCCGCAACTACTCATAGTAAAACGCTAAATTGTAGAGTCTACTTATGCATATACTAGTACTTGGGGAGGGTAAGTAAGAAAATATCTTTAATAGTAATGAAGATCTAGTCTATTCACACATTGTATAATGATAAATAAAAAATATAAATAGTTGTTGTAATTGCCCTTATACTTTTTAAATTTTTAAATAATTTAACAATTATTAAATAAAACATATTTTTTTTTATGCAGGAACTTTAGGCAGGAACAGGAAACCCAGTGTTAAGACACTGTTCAGTGGCGCAACTGAACGACGGTCTTATACCTTGGTGCCAGGGCGAAGAAAATAAAATATTAATTAATAATTATTTATTCGCACGAGTGAAAATCGAACCCACATCCGTCAACACCACACAGCTGCAATCGGATTTAATATTTGTTAGTATAAAATGTTTATTGAACACAAATGAAAATTTAGGTAAACAATATGAATTTCTTGCTGAACAAAGCAAATTCGGTATGCCAGAAGAAAATAGAATATCTCGACACTAGGCTTCCTCTGATTATCCTACTTTGCGTGATAAAACGTGAAGTTTTTCTTTTATTATTTTTTACTTATAAAACAAGAAAACATATTATTCAAAACCTAATCACAAAAGTGAGGTCTCGTGGCCGGCTCTGGAGATACGTATTCGATTTCCGTTGCTAGGTAGTCTTCGTACACAGATCAATAATTATTCATTTATTTGTTCAATATTCAAACAATTCTAATAGAGATTATTGCTGTAACCTTATTGTTATTCATGTTTTTTTTTAGTTATTAACATAATTTATATTGTATTGTAATAAAATTAAAGTAACTATGTTTGTATACACGAAGAAATGAAAAAATATACAATAATTAAAGAAGAAAAAGTTAAATACTTATTTACAAAACGTATAAAAATTTTAACCTAGCGGGACTTGAACCCGCGCCTCCTGGAAACCGACCTGGATAGTCCATAAAATTTTTAATCCCATCAAAAACAACAATATCTATGGGAGCCTTGTTCAATATAAACAACATATGTTTATTGAGTCCGACGACTAAACTTTCTTTAAGAAAATCCTGATATTAATTCCAAACTAAATAACTAAACTAAAGTTCAGTCGAACGCAAAGACGAGTAACTCAACGCCGCAAATCCAAACAACCTACAACTCAAACTCCTCTATTTAAATATAAGAACACACAATATTTTCAGTAAAAGCTTACGAGGCCTTAACGAAACCAGAGTCGTGCCTCCACCGCGATCGTGAGACCTCAACAGATAGTGTGAGGTCGCGACGTCACGACCGACCAGCCCTCACCGAGCGTACGCAGAACGTTAATTATTCTTCATGTTCGATACTCAAACAATGCATCTGTACAGGCAGTTCAAGGAAGCTGCCAGCTTGATAAGAGAAATAATGTTTAAATTAATCGTGTTTTAGTGTTAATTGTGTGCTATATTAGTGGGAGTTGGAGTGTCTTAATACTATTTTATTTTGGCTAACGCTGTAGAGTAATATTATGCTTAAAATAGTAAGATCTTTGATCTTCTTTTTCACGGTTTGAATGAAACTATTTAACCGGATTAATCGCCTATATTTATAATACATTTTTGGAACCCCGACGTTTCGAACACTTTGCAGTAGTCCGTGGTCACGGGTAGACTGAGATGGCATTCGTCTGTCAGTTAACATAATTATTATATCAAACTACCGCTAACGATTTCTAGCCTTTCTTTTGATAAATGTTTCAATGGTTGCTCTCAGAACTCAGTGGAATTGGGGAGTGGAAGTGCCTTAATGGGGACGGAGTGTCTTAACACTAAGTTTTCAGATTCCCCCTGCCTACTATACTTTGTACGAAATTCAGTGTAAAGCTACAGAAAATACGTATATTAGTAATTAATTATTCTAACTAGCTCCTTATGAAAAGCTTATGTGTTGAAAGCTCTAAATATGTTTGCTAAGGACACATTTTACCCTCAATAATGCTAATTGCCAATAATCCATACACCTTAAATTCCAAAGCCGCTTATAAATTCAAAGCAAAACACATTTATCTGTACGAGCAAAGAAAAAGTCATTATTAATATTAAGTGACAAAAGCAGCATTACGTTGTTTCCTGTACAGCAGAGTAGGCAGAGTGTTAAGTCATTGACCTAAATAAATAGGCCTAAATAAATAAATCAGCTTCACACTGTATCCCGCACACAGCAAGGTAGGCAGAGAGAACCTAGTTTTATGACACTCCGTTCCCCACATTCCGCCGAATTCTGGAAGTATTGCGTGTTGAGTGGTGGAACTCAACACCGGGTGGGGTTGAGTTCCGCCACTCAGGCCTTTAGGCCTAAATATTTAATATAAATTTCAAGCTTGATACGACGGTCAACAAAGTTATTCTAAAGGAATTATTCCTTTCTTTATTGTTTATCAAAAATGTTATTATTTATTAATTTGTTTATTTAACAAACCCATTTTCAATATTATAGGAAAAGCATTCGGAAAGCAACGGAATGTCTCAACACTAGATTTTCTCTGCCTACCCTACTGTGAGCGGGAAACAGCGTGAAGCTGATTTATATAGACAAAACATTGTAAAGAAACGCATTATTCAGTTTTAAAAGGCCTCACGTGGCTTCGTCACTTACGCAATTCTTTTATGGGAATTAGATCTATAATTATTCATACATAAATGTTACATTGTAGTAATGAATGTCACTATTGTATATCTGTAGTTTTTTTTTGTATTTTTAATAAGCAATTGTAATAATTTATTATCTTTTTTTATAGTTAAAATGGTAAACGATCATGTGACTAATTGTAAATGGTGATGCATTCCGATAATACCTTTTTATTTTTAAAATAATTTTATTTATTGCTTTCCCCAAAAAAAATGGGTTGAAAATGTGGTTAGCCTTTTCGTATAAAGTAAAAAGTAAATTTTATAATGTTTAACATGTTATTTAGAAAATTATAACTGTATTACAACAACGCGGTGTTGAGTTCCGCCGATTAACACGTGAGGGCTTAAACTAATATTAAGTTCCCTTTGCCTATATGCAGGATACAGCATGTAGCTAAAACAATTGTTAAAAAATGAGTGATTCTGTGTAGGCAATTATTATTTTTATTTGGGGACTTAAGCTTTTACAAAATCGGTTTGAAATGAATGTAAAAAAAAATTGAAACCGTCATATAAATGTCTATTAAAGTAAAACCATCTTGGGATGCTATCACAAAGCTTAGATGACTGGATCGTTCAGTTAAGTTATATCGGATCGTTCAAAAAGTTAATATATAATACAGAATATTTTTCTGACTATGAAAATAGTGCTTTTGGGGATAAACTGTTCAGAGAAATATTTTAATTATTGTCATTTCTAGTCTCGTATAAAGGGCGCGAGCGACGGCGTTGAGTTCCGTCACTCAACACGCAATGTTTCGTAAATCGGGCAGAAAGTGAAGTTTTAAAATAATATTTAAAAAAATCAGCTTCACAGCAGCACCCTGCTGCTGTAAAGCTGAGGCAGAGGGAACCTAGTGTTAAGACGCTCCATTCTCCACTTTTTGCCGAATTTTGGAGTCATTGCGTGCATGAGAACTCAACGCCGCGCTTTGCCTCGAGAAGAAGAGAGAGAAGAAATGGAAATATAAATTTTAAGTAAATATTTCATTTCCTCGAGTGGACATCGAACCAACAAGCAGTCGGTTTTACAGTCACACTTTATGTCAATGCGCCACGACTGGGCTCTATATAAAATAACATTCTTTTCTTTATATTAAAACTGTAAATTACTGTGTCAGTAGATAAAATGTTTTAAATTTATACTTATTTATAATTATCGATATTAAAAGGTTAAATAAAATTTAAAGGAAAAACTGGTTTACTTATACAATATATCTAGTATTGCAAATATTTCCTTTTAAAAACACATACATATTATAAGATATTGTTATATTATTTATATTAAAGTTTTTATAAAGAAATTAATAATAGTTTACTATTGAGTTTTGCTATAAACTAGCGACACGCTCGCGGCTTCGCCCACTTGATATAGATGATTGTTACTTTACTAATCTGTATTACTTTCGTTTTTTAATAATTATATCATTTTGAATATAATATTTTTCTTACATTGAAAACTAAAAACTTTTGTTAAACAACATTCTTTAAAATGGTATGATTTTTTATTTATAAGACGATAACAATAAAACAAACACAAAACGTTACCTTGCCAAAATACATTAACGGTTAATCCGTTAAAAAAAGCCCTCAATAATAATTTTCCTAATATATCTTCCATATACAGACACCAATCAGTACCAATTTTATTCTATGTACCTATAGATACAGATAAAACAAAACAAAAAAAAACCGATCTTCTTACATGCTTAAAAACAATAACAATATATTCAGTTGCCTTTTCTGAAAGTAATTACGCACGACACTTGTATATCTAACGTTATCATCTCAAAAGGCTGTAATAATGAAATACCAAGCCTTGTATAGTATAGAAAATTTATATTTTCGTATACACGTGATAAAGGTAGCACCTTGGAGAGGAAATCTGCATACAATGATAGCACGCTGCGCCAGACCATTCCATACCGAAGCTGCATTGTTTTTGCGTTTCTACTATTCTTGTAAATTATACAATTTAAAACATGTTTATACAACATAATTATTAGATGTTGGGGCTATTCTTCTATGTGTAGTAAATTGTATGAGCCATTAAGAGTTAAATATTTAATGAAATATTTATATTAATTTGTCATCCGTTTGTTTGTGAAATGCTAAAAATGTCCTTTAGAACTAGGTTTTTACATTATAATACCATAAAATTTATTTTAATAGTTTCAATTTGTATTTTGGCTTTTTCTCTGTTCATGATAAGTACAATATATTGAATACAGCCAGTCATGGTGCAGGTGCACTATAAAAGTGACAAGTCGTGGGTCCGATTCCTGTTCGAGGAAAGGATATATTTAATATTTTCATTTTCCTCGCCTCGTATCAATGAAAACGGAGTGTCTTAACACTAGATTCCCAGGTTCTCTCTGCCTACACTGCTATGCGAGGTACAGCGTTCAAGCTAATAACACTTTTTTGATTAGGATATTTCTTTTGATATCTTTATATATTTATTCTACAATATAAAAACCAATTAAGAACTCCTATTATATAATACGATTTATCAACAGCAAAATTCAATTTAGCTCTAACACAGCCTACCACCTACCAGTGCCGAGTCAACACGTTTTCACACGCCGTGAGTCAACCGGGTTCACACACGAGCGCTTCGCGAAATAACTCCGCTGACGGGGACATTCCTCTCGGGGGTCGGGTGTCAAAACACCTGCATCTGATTCGTATTTACGGTTGCACAAGATCAATCATATCATTGCTTGAAGATAAAATCAGGTAAGTACTATGATAATTATATAAATGTAACTTAACTTAAATGTAATAAATATTAATTTATATGTTTTTTTTCAGGTTCACGCTGTATCCCGTATATAGCCGGGTTACAGCGGGAGCCTAGTGTTAAGACACTTTGTACACCACTTTCCACCGAATTTCGAAGATATTGCATGTTGAGTAGTGGAATTTAACTCCGCGCTTTTGGCCTTGGTGCTAGAGCGAATAAAATGAAAAGATTTATAAATAATAATACATTCTCTCAAATAAGATCCACAACCATCACGTTACAGTCACACGCTTATGCTCCTGCGCCACGACGGCGTCATATACTTAAAGCTACTATTGAAATATAGTGTATATTTTAAGTCAAATAAGATGTTTTAATTTAAAATAGAACGTGATATGCTTAATTTTTTGGAGTTCTTAATAATTTCCACCATGTCACTTAAGTTACTGCCTCAGGACTAGGAAACTCAGGGGGATAACTATAGAAATGGAGCTACTATATGTACTTATTTGTAATCGGTTATGGGTTCGAAACTCAGTCGTGGGAATTATTATGTTTAAATTATTTTCGATCGGCCACTCAACACACAATGCAACGGAAATTGGCTGAAGAGTGGCTAACAGAGTGTTGTAACAGTAGGTTTTATTTTTATCTTTCTTTTATAATTATGGATCAGAATACCTAAAATATCATAATAACTAACTAAATTAGTGATGTTTACAAAAATTATAAGTAATACCATTTCACAGTAGTTATGGAGTGTCTTAACACTAGGTTCCCTCTGCCTACACTGCTGTGTACGTGGAGCTGATTTACTTATTTTACAGTAAAATTTAATATAGTTCTGAATTCAGAATAATATAACTCAGTAGCATAAAGCCCATATATATTATACGCGTATATGTAAACTATAATTTTATTAATAAATATACATATTTAAGATCTTTATTTTACTTAACCTTCTGACTTTCCATACTGCTTATGCAGTCAAAGAAGAAGAGAGAGAAGAAGGAAACGAAATTGACATTTTCGACGTTTCGTTCATGATTATTAAGAACTTCGTAGACGAAGTTCTTAATAATCAATCGACAATAGTATCAGCATTTCCCCATCTCTACTAATTACTTTCATAATCAATTACCTACATATAAATAATAATATATAAAAATAATAAATTAAAAAATGTTACACCATTTATAAATTGCTACAAAAACACAACATATATAGATAGGAGATACAATTACATCGCACGTTTAATGTTTATAAATTAATTTTAAATTGGTATAAAAAAAATCAACAAAGGAACAAACTAATTATCTCCTCCTTCAAGCACATAAAATAAAATACTATAATATACTAACTAATGTATAATAAAATTATCACACAATAAGACTAACAAAGTATAACAGTCCATATAAAAGACTCTTACGTCGACTATTTTAATCATTCCTTCGAAATATAAAGGTTAAGACTATTACAGTTATTAATGTTTTTTTCTATATATAAATGAACGCACTTGTAAGCTAACCGCGTTTTTAAGTATTTTAATGAGTTGTAATTAAAATTTTCTAGTTTTATTTTTGGCGTGGGCGAGGTTCTGTAAATTTTCAATCTATACTTATTGTTCCACTTAATTATAATTATTTTGTGCTTTAACTTTTGTATATTTATATTTTATCTATATACTAAAAGTCACCAATAAACATTCATTAACTTTTTAAATTAGCATCATTCATGCTGATTCCTGTTAAATATGTAAGAATACTTTTCTATTGAGGTCGTCGTGGCGCAGGGGCACAAGCGTGTGACTACGTAAACGCGACGGTTATGGGTTCGATTCCCACTCAAGAGAATGGAATATTTTCATTTCTGGCTCTGGCAACGAGATAAAGCGCAGCTTTTGATTACGCCACTCAACACGTAGTGCCTCCAAAATTCAGTGTTTTAGTGGAAACAGAGTGTCTTGTGCGGGATAAACAAAAAAAACCATTTTACGGTATTTGAATATTATTAAGGCAACTGTTCCAACAAAAACGTGAATAAATATATATATTGTATATATTTATTCACGTTTTTGTTGGAACCTTCCTTTACTAGATCCTTTACTATACACCTCGAAACTAGCTCTATAGAATGTATGTTTCAATACAATACAATAATGAAACTTTTTATAATGTTTTACTTTGTGTCACCAGAACTGTATAAAACATATGTTATAAACATAAATTTAAATTCGTAAGCCCATCATGATTAGATACATATTCATTAAACAAATTCTCTTATCTCACAATTCCATAATACTGGATAGGAATCGAACCCGTGGTCACTTATTCAAATAACAGGTCAAGGAACGTATAATAGATGTGGTAAGAAATTAATAAATTCATTAAACAGTCATATTCTGTTG
>DWAN01002547.1:0-14937 GCA_018230445.1 Heliconius hewitsoni | reverse complement strand
GCACCAAACCGAAGAATATAAGGACTTAGAAACGGAAAACTTATGGCAATTAGTGACTTTTTCTACTGGTACTCGCCGTTAAACGCACGAGCGTACTTAAGATGATATCTGCTTTACTCGCAAATATGGTCAGACTGATCTTTTTAAAAAGTTTACAACTAATCCAAAATATAATAAAATCACTAAGCATAGTTTCTGTTACCTGAAAATGAATATAATAATAAAAGTCATCATTAAAATGAACGTCTTTGAAACATATATTCAACAGTTTCATGTACAACGTCGAATAATAAAAAGATGGTTTGCTTAATGCGCACCTTCACTGGTTATTTGACAAAATATATAAGAATGACATTGAAATGAGTTCGTAAATCCAGATTAAGATCCTGTACTGTAAGACATTGGTAAAACTCATATGGTGCACGGTCTTTGCGGCACTACAGATGGCAATTCTCCTTGCATTCATTGTAACATTGATCAAAAAGATTTCCGCGTTTATTTACAGAGCAGACAGCAACGAGCGTAAATGAATATCCATTGTATCGAGAAGTTTCAGTTTTAAAAATTATTACAATGACATAAATACCATGTCACAAATACACATTCACATCTACACAAAAGGTATATTGCCTGGTCAAAACTAATTAGATTCTATTGTTTTGTGAAGACTACTTTATTATGTTTTTAACTTGATAAGAAAGTGCGTTTCTATCGATCACCTGCTTTATTTGATAGGCTGACTTGGACCTGGAGACTTGGCTCAAAAATTTCGCGCATACCGCGAGCAAAGAAAAAGGTTCTCCATTATAGACAATTAAGAAATGAACAATATTAACACTGCGACAACAATGTGACCATTGGATAGAGTCAAAATCTTAAAATCTTAGGTACATCTACGTATACAAAGCAATAATCGGAGATGTCTTCTTTATTATCCTATGGGACTTTAAAATCCTATATACTGTAGATCTCACTCTCGTACAATATAGGAAAAAGTTTGTATGAATTCAGTGTTTTTTAAATAACCATACTAGGAAATGATTGTTGGTTTCCTATAACCTTTTGCAAAAATGTGAAATTTGGGATCACGTCTATTTGGGATCCTAAAAGTAAAGAGCAAAAGTACAACCCAACCACATAGTTTCCATTGAATTTGAAAACCTGTTACTAAGATATTCAGTGATTTCATGAGGAAGAACAAAATATTACTCCCTTCATATCAATTGTAGAAAAATTTCAGTGTTACTTGAAACTTTCAAATTCCTTCATAATATAAAGAAAATTTTAATTATCTACAAATATGTAGTTTAAATGAAGCTATTTAACCGTATTAATCGCGTATTGCAAAACATACACTTCTGGAAACTCGAGGTTTTTTTGGTGTACACAAACTAGATTGTGACTGTGGCTTTATTATACATCTGCCAAACAAAGAGAAAAATTGGTGTTAGGGTGAAGGAACACATCTTCGATATCAAGAATGGGCATGTATCGAAGTCAGCTGTACGTGAGCACATTGTGGATAAGCCCAGCCATTACATAAGGTTTGAACAACCCCAAATCCTCGCTAAGGAAAATAAATATATTCCTAGAATGATCCGCGAAGCTATTGATGAAGCGGATATATTAATAAAAAACGCACCAGGCAACGCAAGAGAACTAAAGTAAACTCACAGAGGGCATACGGCGAGAGAATCGGGTTCCAAGATACTAAAAAGGCGTAGAGTCGGACCAGCTCGCCATTCGTAGTAGTAAAAAGCCACTCGGTTAAGTTACATTTGCACAATTTGCTCGTGCAAAGTATTGTGGAGTACAACCTAAAAATGGCCATTAAAGACCAAACCAATGATGTCCGCCAGTAGTACTCTATGAGACTAGGATTAGTATTATATATACATGTATATGTAAAAATAAAATAAGTAACAATTTTGAAGTATTATTCCACACTTAGAAAAAATATATATTTTTTTAGAAAATGTATACGGGATTTGAACCCGGATCTCTTGGACATCGTCCAAGCGCTCTGACAGTTAAGCCATACGTTCTCGTCAAGCTACGTCGAAATTATACTACAACTTATACACGTTGTTAGCATATCTGTAGGGAGATTTTTCGAGCTCCACCAGCCAAAGATTAGGAATTGCATTCAGCAATAGACAATGTTATTTATTAAATATTTTTTACATTTAGGAAAGAAAAATACTTCCTTAGAATTTCGATATGAGTATGTTTTCAATATGAGATCGCGTCGCAGGATCTCTCTCGGATACTATAACGACTTGCAGGTCACTATCGAAAACAGGATGTCATGCATTTGCATCTATGATCTTATTGTAGTAGCTTTTGAAAGATAGTTTGAAGATGCTTAACTGCTTTCTTCTTTGACCCGGTTTCAGACGCCAAAACAGTTTTGCCTTCACGCTGGTCTCATTATGTGCGATAACTGTTTCGCAGAAGACCATAATGATCGAATCGGAAAAAAGGAATGATCCATTACTACCTATTATGTTTATCCAAATAAATCTAACCTTCCTACAATTATACATATAACGATGTAAACTCTACTATATTGTGCGCCTTGAAAATGGTTTTTCAAGACAAAATTCGGCTTCGCATATAGCACCAGCGCTAAATATTTTAGTAACTTCTAGGGGTATATTTGTGTTCATTCACTGTGTTATCAGCTATTTAGAACTTATCAGAAAACATTGAGCATTCTCCAATCGGATAAGAAAAATCCAAATTTTACCAATTCTCGTAATTGGTTGTTTCATTAATGTTAAAAATAAAAAAGAAAACATTTCAACTTTTTTTATACACATATTTACATTTTTTTTAATAAGATAATATTAAAATAATAATTAATAGAAAGAAAAAAAGGAAAAGAATATTAAACGCAACAAAAATTATAATCAAAAACTACCTTTATTCAACCAATTCAAAATAAGTTGTACAGATAGAAAAAATGAAAACAAAAAAGGGGCTTAACATCCTAAAAATCAGAAAATCTATACTTATTTATCCTTAAAAATATCAATAACACCAACACCAACAATCTTTAATTCAAAAGTTATTTTATCTTATTTCAATGGCATTGGGTTCAAATTTCAATTCATATCAATATTTTGATATGATTTATATACAACTGCAAGTGACTTTTATATAAATATATACTGCAATCATTTGAACAATTAATCTATATAGATTAATTATTCAAATGATTCTCGTATACTTTTTTAACAAAGTGAAATCAACCAAAACTATATTCTATAAAGAAAAAAGATTATCCGACTGTGCGACGCAAAGGATGGTAATGTGTTTATCAGTCTATATGTATGTATGTATATCATATCATCATATTTATCGTAATGTGACATGACAAATGCACCAAACAAGCTGATCGATTTCAATGTTTCCTATGTACTGAGAGCATTTATCTTCAATATATTTTTGGAATAATGATGAAACATCCAAAAAATAGGCCTTTTTCAATTATAGGCAGAGAGAAGTGGCTTATCTTTGTTCTCCATTGTACCTAAGAAGAGATTGGTGAATAACCTTTAAGCAAATCACAACACAATTATTTATTAAGATATTCAATGTGCTTGTGAAAAACAGCACTATTAAAAAACTCTAAAAATACAGAAGTAGACCTGGTGCCATGTCATAAATTAATTAACATTAAAATCCTTAGGATATCAAGAAAAAATTAAATAAATGTATCACAGAACATTCCTTTCTAACCATGTCCTCTAGAATAATTCATGGGTTAAACAGAGAACCTGTTTATAAAATTCTGTGTATAAAAATCTAAAGCTGGGGGAAAAAAAGCTAAAAAAATATATTTTTTTAGGTAAACAGAGAAAACCCTTATTTACCACTGACAGTAATATCAAGTGGCGGAACCTAACGCCGCACTACTTCTTAACCTCCAAACGATGCAAAAGGTGACAATTATTTATTAAGATATTCAATGGTGCTTGTGGCAGATCATAGGAAAAAATCTCCGAAACTTATGAAATATAAAAAGTTCAAATAGAATCAAAAAATATTCCATAAAGCTGGTGTCTAAAATGCCAAGTCACTTGTCAAGTGACAAAGGGCAGACTGACCAAATGGAGAACCGAATCTACTTCCTCTATAATTACAATACACATCGAAAATGATGAAAATTTTATATAAATACACTATGAAAATGTGTATAAAGACAAAATAGCAATAAATATTAAGTATGATTAAGGAGTAGAAATTGCTGCAAAAATTACAACTAAAGACACTAAAAATGCATCTTTCCCCAAAGTTTTTCATAATTTACTTATTTTCAAATTTCAAGTTAATTAAAAAATTCTGCAATATTAAAGTCTTCTAGATAGCCAGTAAAAAGTTTTTTTAAAAATATTTTTAGAAAAAAAGCAAGAAAACTCTTACACACCTTACACCCAATTATCTGTCAAAATGAAACCATCAAAAACATTAAAAATCTAATAAATACAAGGATATTATTTCGTAATAACGTCTCCTCAAATGTAATTCTTAAAACGTAGGGTAAAGATTAACGAAAAAAAAAACGTACTAAAAAGTATTAATATTAAAATATAACAGGATTAGAACCCGCACCACTTGTACACGTGTATACGTCCAAGCTCTTGAAAGAACTGAGCCATATGTAATATTTAACAATATTTTTTATAATATAATTGTTATAAATTTATATAAATGTAACAAATATTGATATCTGTATAGAGAACTATTCAACATTAAATATAGTAACGTAACACAAAATAAGCACAAGACGTGTAAAAATATGAAACTTTGAACATTTGAATAGTTTCAAAATGTTCATGAACGATACTTCACCACACTACTGCTTAGGGCACTATGTTAGGTCGCTACAAATAGGGTGTTTCAGTTTACACCGTTTAAGTTAGAGCGATATAAATGTCCTTATTTGTCTCCCATCCCTAAATGTGTTCAATCTAAATTATAATATTTTTAGTACCCTATACGATCTAGTGTGGTGTATTGAGCGGCCTAAGCGAAACAACAATGAGGTTACTTTTTCAGAGAATATCTCTATTCTCCACTTAAAGTAAAAACAAGAGGCGGCCTAACCTTATGCCGCTCTTACTCTTTAACTCTCCTGCAAAAGATAAAATAGGTCAACATTAATTTATTGACCATAATGTCGTAAGTCTTTAATAAAATACTAAAATAAAGTAAATGTTTATTTTAGTGTTTTATTTAGAGAAAAAACTATCTTGCATGAGTTTGGAACCCACGACGCCTTTAAAAGCTTCCCGCTGCGTCCCGCAGTATATAGCAGGGAAAACATATGAACCCAGTATTAACACTCCGTTCTCAACGCACCACCTAATTTGTGCAACACATTGCGTGTTGAGTCGCGAAATTCAACGCCGCACTTTGTCTTGTTAGCAGAAAGAAGAACTCGAGTGTGTGTTGAACCGTCTAGTTTACAGTCAGACACTCTCCTACGACGGCCTCCTAACTACAGTACGATTGACGAGTCGTGACAACGCTGAAGTTGTCTTTCTGAGCGTTTACGTATTATTCTCTGACTCGGCAAGCAAATAAACAAAAGTAAAATAAAAAGGTAAAATGTAATCTGTGCATCCAGATGGCTGCACGGAAAGTGGAATATATACAGCCAAAGAACAATATAGAAGGGTGGACCGTAGTGCATTTCGCATTTCATGTGACTCCATGAACACTATACCACAATACAGCATGAGCTCGGAGTAATGCTTGGGACTTAAGAACCAAGTAAAGATTTATAATATAATACATAATAGTGGGAGTAGTGTCTTAACACTATGTTCTCTCTGCCTATCCTCCTATATGAAAGGATGAAGTTACAAAGGATATAAATAAGGGAAAGTATATTTTTCTTATATAAAGGCTTACCCCTCAAGTGGAATTTGAAGCCACGACCTTTTAAACAGATAGACCAAATGAGCAATCAATAAAGTCAACATTACACAAAAGTAAACAATTTCTTAACTAATATAAACATTTCAACTTATAATTATATAATAACTAAAAACATCTTTTTCATTTTACCTATTAGATAAAAAAACCTGAAAATACAAATATTAACTGATAAGTACAAGAATGTTCTTATTATTGTGAAAATTAAATCTCTTTTTTGGAAAAACATGTGATACATACAAATATAGTTAATGATATTTATGTCTTCTTAAATAATCTTATATTATGTTATCTATTTATTTTCGTTTACCCGCGCAAAAATATGCGTGAATATATTTTTAGGTAGGCAGAAAGTTGAGTTGAGAAGGGAGCTTCACGCCGTATCCCGCACATAGCAGGAAAGACTGAGGGAACCTAATATAAGCTATTACATATTACACAAATTTACATTGTGTTTACAGTCAGATCCAGTCTAACTGTGACACTATAACTTCACATTACACATTACCATTTGTACAACATATATATATACAATTAAAGATATAAAACAAGATACAAACTATTTTCATGAAAATTTCAGGAATGGAAAATTATCAAACATTTTACACAATATGTTTCAAACATATCACTACGAGATTACGCAAAAAGTCAAAAGTCAATCTCTAAATGAATAAAATAATATGTCAAAGTTATCACACTTAATACAAATCAATACACAAAACAATCTTAATTTTGACATGGATACTATGCATTTATTATGAAAATTACACACTAGAAAAGAATCACTATGTTATGACATCATAGTACTTTTAATCAATCACGTCATGACACCAAATCTCTCACCACGTCACGTCAAGACACGCACTCACTTCAACGCATCAATCAGTCCCGGCGCGTCAGCTTCATACATTCCGAAGCCTATTTCTTGACAATTGGTCACTTTTAGTGTTCCGCGGCCCTCGTCATCCATTTTCATGTAGGTCAGTGCTTTTGTTAGTACATCAGTTGATGGGTTTTGAGGAAAATCTGTGATAATGATATTTTTATTAATTACAAGTTTTCTAGGGCGTGGTTGTAGTGGCGCAGTAGTACGCCGAGTGTAGGCACGGCGGTTACGGGTTCGATTAATAGTCGGTTAAATGAATTATTTTTATCTACTCGTCCTCTCATAAATAGAGAAAGCACGGCACGGCGGTGTTGGCCTTACCACAATTCAATTACAACAATCTTGTTATAGTTGAATAGTTGAGTTGTCGAACTTTAAAATAAAAATAATAGTAACACGTCACTTACCTCTAATATTAACATGCAGCGACAATGCCGGTAAATCTTTAATGAATTCCGGCAGCATTTTTCTTACGTCCGTAACTGATACAGTCTCCAAATTGCCGTAGTCTATATAGCAGAGTCGAACCTGCGACCCGCCCGGTCCACCCACTTGGTCGCAGAGTACCGCACGGAACCATTGAGGATCTGGAGACAAAATAATATAATTTAAAAATAACCGATTTTTTCAATTTCAAGTACTCCATGTAGAATTTTTTTTTAACTTGACTTAGTCTTTTCTTTGTGGTGAAAGTGAATTATATGATAATTGGTGATTAAAAATAAATTAAATTTGAAAACTAATTGTGTCAAAATACCAAAACAAAATATTTGAAAATTAGAATTTAAGATGCTTTTGGCGCAGGGGCACAAGGGTGTGATTGCAACGCGGCGTTTGTGGGTTCGATCCCCACGCGACGGAATGAACTATTAATATTTCCATTTCTTCGCTCTGGGAACAAGGCGGAAGCCCGGCGTTGAGTTCCACCACTCAACATGCAATGCCTCGAAAAGTTCCGTGGGAAGTGGAGTTTGAACTTAACACTAGGTTCCCTCTGCCTATCCGTGTGCGATACAGGGTGAAGAGTCCCCAAATTAAATACAAACCAACAACCATCGCTATTTTAAATCCAAAAATCTTCAAATACTTACATGGTGGGCATAACGCTATACATAATTCTTCATGCGCAGGCAGGTAGGGTGCTTTACCAAGCTCACATTGACAATACTCAGCCATCTGTAAGGGAAATTGAAATTATATATAGGTGTTGTTAGCAAACTCATGAAAAAGACCAATGGAATTGTGTCAATTGGGGGCAGTTGCTTGAAGGCAACGGCCCTTATTGGAAGGAAACTCGTGTGAAGTATTGTTATTGAGTGATACATATCACTTATTGCTAATACGCAGAATTTCTTTCCGAATAATTTAGTAATGTATGGACGATGTGGTTTTGTTTTGTTTTAAAAAACGTTAACTGCTTCCGATTTCTTACTATATATTAAATCATACTATTATGAAAGAAGACCTATTGTATATAAAGAAACACTGTTGTAAATGCTATACAAATAATTGATAAATTAAAACACTCCACACAAATAGCTCTAAAAAATATAAACAAACAACTAGAATATATTTGATAATCTTCAAATAGCTGAACATAAATTCTTAATTTATGGCTATAAGAACATTCTCGATAATTCAAAATAATTATAAATATAATTTGAAGAAATTCCACCTCTCCACTTCTGACCACAAATTTTTCTCTGTTATTAAAAAAACCGACTAACTCGCTTTTACTTATTCATTCACTCATTCACTTACCCACTACCACTCTATCATTCACTATCACTCACTAACCTTCTCTCTTACCGTCTCTCTGTCACTAGCACTCACTTACCCTATCAGTTAGTGTCTGTAGTTTATCTTCTAGGTGCATGCCGCTCGGTCGTGCGTTGACAGAGCCCGACGACAATGAAGCCAGATCTATGAAAATTTCCAATTCACACGTGGCCGACGGTATTTTTATGTAGGTAATATCTGTTAGCACTAGTCTTGGTATTTCTGTTAAAAAAAATGGTAACTAAATTAGAAATAATATTATATTGTGAGGCACATTTAATTGTTTAAAGATAATGGTGGCCAGTTAATATCTGGGTATAATTATAAGATTGCCTAAGAAGAGATGTAGAACGGAAGTGTCTTAACACTAGGTTCCCAGGTTACCTCTGCCTACCGCTATTTGCGGGATATAGGATACTTATTACTCGTTAGTAAGAGATCACTTCTAATCTTATATAGTAGTAATAGTAGTAGTAGTAATGAGAATATTTGTAGGGATTGATGTGTTTCACTGCCACCCAAAAAATATAAAGCATAATTTGGCTATAATATAATATGAAGTTTAAGCGGTCGAAGCCGCGTATTGGTTGTACCATGCTGTAAAATTTTAATATCTACTTTGTTTACTATTTTTGTGCAATATGGTGACATTGATTCAAAAAATATGGAAAAAAAAATTTCAATAAATTTCCCTTGTTCAAAATTCTCAAATAATGGCTAGCGTGTCTGTCATATAGCAGAATATACAGAACGAAGTAAAATCAATATTTGAGACTAGTAACAATACTCAACACCGCGCTTTCACTTGGTACAAGATCGAAGAAGCGAAAATATCAAACCCACAGTCATCACTAGACATCGGATTATATGCGTTTGCATATTTGCATATTATTGTATTATTTCAATAGTCACGTGTACATGTATAAGTGGTGAATAAGTGTTGTATAACGCCGACATCGAAGGTAAAAATTGAAAGGTCATTTTCAGCCTTTAAATTAATATTACAAACAAACATCCAAAGTTCACTGCAAATAAATACTGCCTGGAAAAATATGTTGTTGCTTATTGCCACAGGAATTATAACAAATAAGTTCGTTTATAATAATTATTGTTAATATGTCATTCTAATTCTTATATTAATATATGTTTAAATAAATTGTGAAAATTTATTTAAATTCTAATTCTAATAATAAATGTTCTGCATGCATATTTTGGCATAGTTTTTTTAGTTTGATAGTTCATATAATCTGATGTCTAGTCATCACATTTAAATTTCCTCAGTTTCACAAGTTAAATAAATAAATTACCTATTATGTCCGCTCCTTGCTGTTCCAATTTCTTCCATTCCGGAGTACTTAGTTCCAGAACTTTCTTATTGACAGATTCCTTGGTTTTTGCTATTTGTAAGTTTATTTCAGCACCAGATGGACACGACGATCCATTGGGTAAAGTCTGGAAAAAAGACAATCATGTTTATAATCTATACTAATTTAGCTTAATAAATGTGTTTATCCCAGGAACTTTATATATAATCTGTATCCCGCAGTATCCCGCATTTATATACAGTATCTTACACACAGCAGGATAGACAGAAGGATTTAGTGTTAAGACACACTTCTAAAAGAAAAATTAAAAAATTCCAATACATACCAATATTAATTCAACATTTCTATCTCTCAAATTCTGCAAATAGCTCATAGCTCCCTCTGACATAGTAGTTTTAGTTTTATCTGCCTCTTTAAAGGCAGTGATAGCGGGTTCGTAGTATAATTTGGCGCTAGCAACAGGCGTGGGGCGCGAAATTAAAGGTGGCGGACACGCGTATATTGCGTCTTTGTTTTGCGTTTCTATGTTACCTGTGTAATGAGTGTCATTATTTAAACTGTGAATTATTAATCGATAGAAAATTCCTTCTGCTGATCAATAATTTGAATTGTATTGACAAATTAATGAACAATCAATATTTCTGTTTTAAAAAAATCTCGTATTTTTTAAATAGATAAACGAAATATTGTTTCTATTTTCAGCTTGAATTCGACATATTTAAGGGTCGAGTGGTGCAACTCAACGCCACATGTGTTCCCAGAGAAGAAATTGAAATGTAAGTAATTCATACATCTAACTCGCACCACATCTGACATTCCTACATACATTATATATAAAATAAAATATGAAATAACTCAAAATGATTCATTACAAATAAGACCGTAGTGGCGCAGTGGCACAAGCGTGCGTCTGTAAACACGACGGTTGCAGGTTTGATTCCCGAACGAGGGGAATGAAATATTTGATATTTTCATTTCGTCGCTCCGGTGACGTGACAAAGCGCAGTGTTGGAACCACCAATAAACACGCATTGTCACGAAAAATCGGAAATTCGTGGAGAGCGGAGTGTCCTGCCTTGCTATAAGCGGGATACACAGTGGAGCCGTAATATACTCACCGTATTCAATATACTCCAATTGATATCTATTCTGTGTATGATTAGTTCTTTTACATAATGCCCTGTACCAGAGGCCATCTTTGAACTTCGCTATTACCGTTTGTCCTTTTTGTGGGTTTTCCTTTATTGGTGAAGCTAAAAATATGAATACAATTAAAAACATTGTGTAATAAGATAAACAATATATTACATAATCCAAAACAATCCTTATTTCTTTCTAAAAATACATAACTTAATAAACGCTCTTTTCTACCCACCATCTTTACCATACAACAAGACATCCTCCCGTATAGCGTCGAACTCCTTACAAGCGTCTAATTTGGAAGGCCTTATGAACACTCTGTCTATCGACGTACAGTCCACTAAGTACACCTTCGTATTGTTCTTTATATCTGGTCTTTGGACTTCTGGTATAACTGAAATAAAAAGAAAACATTACAATATATATTTATGAACATAAGAGAACTGAAAAATATTATTACTCTGGTAATTATACAATGGGCGGAGTTGAGTTCCGTTTCCGTTTGTGTTAAGACAAGTTTGGAGACATTGAAAAACTCATTCTCGAGCTTTGTCTCTTACGAATACTGTGCTTTTATTATTATTTTTTATACAATTTGCATCTTACCAGGACTCTCATTCCCTTCAATCTTGGGTTTCCACCGTGATACTTCCCCATCATCAAGAATCGAACCCGTATCCATGTTCTCTATTGATACTGTACATGTATCCAGCGACTTCGATTTTATTGTACATTTTAGGTTATTACCGACCTGCCAAAAAAATTTAAAATATTAATATAATAATTAAATGTTAAGTGATTTACATGTTTTTCTTGTATTTATATTAAAGTCAAAGGGCACTAGCGTGCGACCGCAAACGTGATAGGTTTTGAATTCGATTCCCACTCGAGAAAATGAAATATTCAATATTTTCATTTCCACTCAAACCGCAATGTCTCCAGAATTAGACGGAAAGTGAGGAGAGAAAGTGAAATTACAAACAAACATCGAACCTAATACCTCAACTGTTACTTATAAACTTGTTACTAAAGCATGTTAAAAAACTAAAGCATGTTACTTATAAACAATTATAATTGGATTTTATTACTTCGGGTCTATTTAAGGCGATGAACAAACAACTCTCATACCTCAACACCGCGAGCAGCCAGCACGCAACTAAACTCCGGTATGTGTACATATCTCTCCGGCACTGTCGCACACCGTGATGGCAGAGTGCAGGGGCGTCCGGCATCTATCATGACTGCGGTGGTAGCGGATACACGTCGGGCGCGGTACCACGCTGAATCTGCAGCGTTGAAATACGCGAATAGTTTGCCTAGTTGCGGCCTGTGAGACAAAACAAGGAATTTAATCTATATATTGGCTTTATAAACGTTGACAAACTTAAATGTACGGGCCTAAGCACTCATTTTACATGAAACAACAAAAACAACTTTGTAATGTTTTTTATCTATATACTTATTAATAAATTTCGGCAATTTTCATATATATATATATATATATATATATATATATATATATATTGATATAAAAAAGATGCATAAATGCTAGTATCTTTTAAATGTGCTATTTTATATGGTCCAAGAGACCTTGAATATTTGATAGTAATTTCAGCTTGACACGTCCTCGCAATGTTGAGGTAAATAGACTTGACAGATTCCACTTTTTCATATGCAGAACAGAACATTAAAAATGTGTGAATCTAGTAGAAAACAAATACTTACGTATTAGGCTCTTCCTTCGCACAGCCAGTCATATTCACTCACACAGTCTATATGTAAGTGTAAGTGTAAATTAGATATAGTACGATCAAGGAGTCGTGGCCGCCGTGAAGTAAGCTAGCAAGACTCGTCAACCGTACTACATACATACATCAAACCTTTAGCAAGACGGAATGTCTCAACACTTGTTCAAAAAGACTTACGTATAAGGCTCTTCCTTCTCACAGTCGATACCAAATTGTTCACATAATGCGTCGTATTCACTAGCATAGTCCGGATGTAGGGAGATGCAAGTGTACGCATTCTCTGTTTTGTTTGTCGGAGTGTCGATTGTTAAGATTATTGTTTCTCCAACGGACAGCGTTTCTACTATATAACTGTAATTAATAAAAATGGTATAACTTTTTTTTGCTTCACGCTTCATCCTGCATATGGCAAGGTAGAAAGAAGGAACCTAGTTCCGTTCCCATTTCACTTCGTTCCCCACGAACCGCTGAATTTTCCTAACATAACGTTTTGAGTGGCATTTTGTTTTGGTTTTAGAACGAGGAAATGAAACTATTAAATATTTCTTTACCCCGAGTGGGAATAGAACCCACAACCGTCGCGTGTACAATCGCACTAATGCGTCTCGCCTATCGGTCACGACGGCCTCCACGGATTACTTATTATGATAAAGTTTGAAGGTCAACGAGTCGCAACTGTAAATGCGATGGTTATAGGTTCGATTCTTACTCGGGGGAATGTCTACCCTGCTTGAAATATACAACTGTTTAATAAAACTGTTACTGCTATACACTTAATAAATCATAATTAAAATCGTGTATTATTTTATTTGATTTTGCTCGCAAAAATTGTTATATTTAACAAAAAAATTAAAAATTTATATAATCCCAGGCTATAATATATATGTAGGTAGGCGGTAGGTTGATGGCGCAATTTTTCCCAAGTAAATCCATTCATAAAAAAAAGTAATCTACACAACTCCTTTACTACAAAAAAACAGATCATTTTAAAATTGTTTGAGTGTTTTAGTATTGCGTTCTCGTGTAGCTTCACGATACGTCATCTAGAGCTACGCAGGGAAAGTGAAAGGGAACCTGGGAACTTAATGTTAAGACTCTCTGTTCCCATAAACACACTTCCGTTTCCTAGTTTCCGCCGAATTCTGCACGGATTGCGTGTTGAGTGGCGAAAATCAACGCCGCGTCTTGCCTTGTTACAAAAGCGAGAAACTTAAAATATTTGATATTTAGTTTCCTCGAGAGGGAATCGAACCCACAACCCCTTGCGTTTTAATTCGCACGCTAGTGCCCGTGCGCCGCGACTGGCCTCTATATATGCACTTAAAAAAACAGGCTCATATTAAAATTAAAGATGTAAAAAAAATCCTTACTTCTTAGGAACCATCTTCTTAACAGGCGTAGTGTCAGCTACTGACGGTATTTTAGTTACTTGCACTTGGCTTTGTGGTTTCTGTGGAATCGATTCTTCAATATTAGGCTTCCGTGCTTCAGGTTTTATTATTTGTTGTGGTTGTGGTTTCGGTTCTGGTTTTGGTGTTGGTTTCGGTGTTATCCCTTGTGGTAGTTTTTTCTCCACATCTGTAAAAAGTTCATATTTATTTCCAATTTTTTTTACAGATATTTTTATGTAAATATAAAAAGTTCGACGCTGTATACCACACGTAGCTTGCAGTGTAGGCAGAAGGAACTGGGAACCTGATGGTCCTAGTGGCATTCCGTTCCCATTAAGAAAATTCCGTTCTCGGCATTCCACCGACGTATATCGTCAACTCCACGGGAATCAAACTCATATAGTCAGTTTAATTATAAATATTCTTACCATTATTCTCAAAGTTCTCTTCATCATCGAAGTCTTGTAAATTTTTACTTTCAGTTACTATTTTCGGCCGCCGCAAATTATTATATCCTTTGAGTGGTTGATTTCTATTTACTTTTGGTATAGACTGTTGCTGTTGATACTGGAAAAAAATAACCATGTAAAAAAAATATAAAAGTGAAAACAGCATTTATTAAGCAAGTTGTTATTTATTTAATTTTTTTTTGTTTTTTTTTATATTTTTATTTTTTTTTTATGGAAAGGACACGGCAAAAGAGCGTGCGGGTCCCGTGATGG
>DWAN01002546.1:0-14941 GCA_018230445.1 Heliconius hewitsoni | reverse complement strand
ATTCGCAATAATTTATTATAAAAATGTAAATCAACCTCTTTGTTTAATAAAAAGAGATAATTATACATATTATAGATTTTTTAAGTTCACGCTGTGTATATTATAAGAGACTTCGTGTTGAGTAGCGGAACTCAACGCCACGCTGTAGCCAGAGTGGAGAAAGGAAAATGTAATAATTCATACAATATACAGTCAAACGTGGTCCCACCACTACGACGCCTCGTTGACCTCAAACTAATATTATGTTTTTTTTTAAAAGTAAATGGTGAAGATTCTTAATTAGGGTCAAGGTAAAATCATCATCGACGCATCATTTAAATGGTTTCACAAAATACTTGTCCAAATGTACATACGAATTGCAAAATAATATAACGTTAACATTATGTTCATTTTTAAACTTTAAATTTTAAACGCAATGCATTGGTGTTTTTTTTTGTTCTGATGTTATTTGTATTTATAAAAATTCTGTGAAACAAGAAATTGAACACTACAGCAAAAAGTATCAGATCCGACTGGACAGACACTGGCAGCGCAGCTACAAGGAATAGGCAGCTTGCAATTTTGCAGGCTAAACCGAAAGGGTATTTATTTCAGAGCTAGCAGAAAAATTTTCAGCCAAAGTGTGAGAGATGCCTCACGGGAAGTTCATCTCTCAAATAAACCAAACAAGAATCAACTATCATCTTGGATTATTGTTTTATAAACAGATCACCGAACTCAATGTGCCACGACAAATTTAGAAGGGTTCTTTTGTGTCTTTCGGCAACGGAACCTTATTTTTTATTTTTTTTATTTCTCTACAGAATCACGCTTTTCCCCGCAAAGCAGGTAAGGCAAAGGGAACTTAGTGTTAAGTCATTCTGTTTCCCACACACCGCCCAATTTTCGAGACATCGTGTAATAAGTGGCAGAATATCTGATTGTAATCACGACAGGAACGACTATACTAAATTTATTTTTATTTCTCTACTGTGTTAAATGCATATCGTTGATTTTTTTTCTTAAAAAGGCTATAAACATGACGGTTACCATCAAGTAAACAATATATACTATAATATCACCTGCTGGTACAAAAACTACAAACATACAACAAGCTTTAAAGGTCACACAGGGCTTTTGCTCCCTTTGTTTATGAATAATATCAACCATTTATAAACGAATGTGCAAAAAGTTTAAATCCTTCTGACAGCTAGGGCCCTCAGTACAGGTTAATCTGCTTTGCATAATTAAGGTGTATGATAGGGGCCGTCGTGGTGCAGTGCCACAAACGTGCGACGGTCGTAGGTTTAATTTATTAATATTTTCATTTCTTCGAAATGGTAACAAAGCTAAGAGCGGCGTTGATTAATAACTTAGTAACTTACTATTAGTAACTTAACACTAGGTTCCCTTTTCCTACCCATACTATATGCGGGAAGCACCAAGAAACAGACGAAAAATATATCCAATTCCGTGGGCGAGTACGCGTCGCACTTGACTAGTAATTTATTTTATTTTAAATCCTCAAATGTATACGTCAGTTGGAATATATCACATACAGAACAGCTCTTTGTGTTCATCGACTCGCACTTGTTCAATTATTTATATAAGCCATTATGTTATTCGTGACATTTATATTTTAATTATCTGTTTGTATATTTAAGGTGAAATCTAAAAGTTAGTAATTGTATCAATATGTTTTATATGTATTTTTTTATGACGTTATAATGACGCCAGTCGTGGTGCAGGGACACAAGTGTGTAAGCGCGACTGGTTGCTGGTTGGGTTCGATCCCCACTCGAGGAAATGAAATATTTATAATTCCCATTTCTCCGCTCTGGTGTTGAGGCAAGAAACGGCGTTAAGTTCCGCCACTCAACACTCAATGCCTCCAGAATTCTGAAAATGAAGAACGGAGTGTCTTAATACTAGGTCCCATCTGCCTACCCTGTTGTGTGCTGGATACAGCGAGACGTAAAAAAATAATTTTAAAGATTTTGAATTAAAAGTTCACGGCCCACTCAATACAAATAAACTAACATGTTTGTAACATAGAAATATAAAAAAATCAAAAATAAAATAAAATCGAAACTGCGATCTACGTCATATTGATTAAGTCTAGTCATTAGATATATTATAATACACCATGTATATAAAAAAAGGAATGGATTAATGATTCATAACTAAGTTATGTATAAACAAGTGTTTATTTTTTTTATTTATACGAGTAGCTATAATTGGTTTTAGTACGTTCTAGTATAATATAATATTTATTTAAAAAAATTATTTCGCCTTTTTTTTAAATAAGATTATTTTTTTTAGCTTCACCCAGTATCACCCATATCAGTATCGGGTAGGCAGAGGGAACCTATAAAATATAAAAAAAATGTTTTAAAATACCTTTTTAATATTTTTAAAAGTGTTCAAATTATTTCAATGAAAAACAAACTAGCATTGCAACAGCAAAATAATAGTGCCGACATTTTGTTAAGAAATTCAATTATTTTGCTATAATTAAGTACCTACTTAATATAAATTAGAAAATTTAGGTCATAAGTTTTTCCACCAACACGTATATTATGTATCAGTTAATGTGATTACAAAATCCAATATCGGTCTGATTTGGGTCACTGTGCCATTATGCCTCTAATATTATAATAATATAGATACACCTATAATTATTAGAGAAATTAACTATTTGCTCTTATACTGCGCAAATCAAGGCACAGGGAACCTGAGAAACTAGTATTAAAATACTCCTTCCTCATTAAAACATTTCTATTTCTCACTGCGTGTTGAGTGACGGAACCCAACGCAGGTGTAACGCAATGGTTGTGATTTCGATCCCCACTCGAGGGAATGAATTGTTATTTATTAATGTGTTCTTTTCTTTGCTCTAGCACCAACGCAAAATCCCGGCGTTGAGTACCGCCACACAAAAAATTCAGCGGAAAGTAGAGAACGCCTGCCCTAACTAGGTTCCATCCGCTTACAATGCTGTATGGGACAGCGTGAAGCTAATTTCATTTGATTTCTATATGACCCATATTAATTTAAAGAAAACACACAAACCATAAGTGTCATAAAACAGATACACGTGAGCGATTCACTCATAGATTTTAATGTATGATCAGTAATCACGCCTAGGGTTTTACATAAACATCTGATGATTTTATATAAATATTCAATATTCTATTTTAAACAAAATTAATTAAATAACTTTTAATTGGCTATAACACCCTATTTGGTGGTTATATTTGTTAGGTCAGAGGTCGTAGGTACTATTTCTATCTAGGGCAAATATTTATGCCTGTAATTCGTTGATTTCTAATTTAATGTACACATTTTAATACATAAAACTAATATGTCTATATAATCAGATATTAGAGATTCTATAATTCATTTTAATGAGGCAAAAGCCGATTGATAAATAACTAAATTTCACTGCAATTAAAAAAAAACTTTAAAATATATAGCCGTGTTTTGCTCTACATATTGTTTCGTTATATGTCAAATGTTTATAAAAAAAATCACGAAAACATTTTCATTCTGAACGTTATGAAAAATTATGTGATACGAACCGATAACTATTACAGTTTTAAGTTAAAAACAATAAAAACATTGTTCATCGATAAGTTAATTATTATTACAATAATTTCATTTCGTTTTTCAATATGATGAAATATGGCTGTTGTGAAATTTTGTGAAAGATATTGCAGTGAAAAATCACTTTCGATATAAATTAGTTACACACTATAAACCAATGAAAATATAAACTAGAAAAGAATTGTTATCGCCAATATTATATTATTAGTTACGGTTTTATCATATAATATGCAATGCAAAACAAACACATGGTATGAGGAAAACGTATGGAGGTTTAACTATTTACACATCCCACAGGGTTCTCTACAATTGCTGTTGGTACTAACATCAAGAGTAAAAAAAGTAAAAAAAAATGGATAATTTCATTGAAAAATATAGAAAAAAGCACCAATCATACACCTGACATTAAAAACAAATGAACGTTCAACACACTTCATCCAATGTTCAACATATATCTACATATATGTACTTCAACACATTACAACACTTGATTCCAGCATTCCGATGCACTATTCTATTCTACACTTGCAACTACACTACACTCACCATTACATCGCTACTGTTCCGTCCGCACTGTTCGAGAGCTGACGTCAGACTGACTGATATGAAAAGCTGAACTTTCGATTTTTTCCAAATTATCCAACCAATTTTAGATGAACTTCCCTAGCTCTTGATTTCATTCACTAAAATTGTATTTTTAAACTGGTTATTTGAACGAAATGGGCATATAAGGTTTATTTCTCAGTATATTTCGGTTTTGAGGGAAAAATGTTTGGTCGCCATTTTACATGGGGTTGACGCATGCGCGGTGATAAGGGCAAGGGTGATGACAAGGTCCTAGCTCTATTGAAATTTACATAGAATGTGTCTGATACAACAAACATATAGAATGTACAACAATTTTCATACTTATTAATATATTTAAATTGATAAAATAGTACACAGTATTGAAATTTTAAATGTTATTTAAAGTAATTAATACAACATAAACTTAAAATATAAATTAGTTAGAAAAAATTAAAAAGGCGAAGTTTACTCAATTTCATTTTAAATGTAAACGTGTGTTAAATATATTCATTAAATGAAACAACGAAGACTTCTCTTTAATTCTACAAGACACTAATTACTAACTTTACGTAGTAACTGTACGTTAAAATTAAACTTTATCAAGATCATGTGTATATCTACAAAAAATTAAATTTCTCAATTAATGTTTTTTGGTTACTTTATTTTTTCGCTTTAAGCATTAAAATTACCAATTTTTGCACATCATTGAATAGACACAATAGAGCCGACCTAGAGTCGTTTGAAATTATGATTTGTTTCTGGAAAACTAAATCAGCTTAACGCTGTATACCGCCCACAGCAGGGTAGGCAGAGGGAACCTTACGTCATAAGGCACTCCGTTCCCCACTTTCTGCCGAATTCTGGAGGCATTGCGTGTTCAGTGGCAGAACTCAACGCCGCGCTTTGTCTCGACACCAGAGCGAAGAAATGAAAAAATAAATTTAAGTAAATATTTCATTTCTTTGAGTGAGGATCGAACCCACAGCCAGTCGGTTTTACAGTCACACTTTGTACCGCTGCGCCACGACTAGCATCAATTCAATTAATAAATAATAATTTTCAATTTGAAATTAATTTAATTAAATATTACTTATGGATCGCCAGTTGTGGCTAACGGTTTTATGTCTTTTATCCCCCTCTTTCTTTTTTAACAAAACATCTAACCTAAGGTCGTCGTTGCGCAGTGGCACCACGGTTGTGGGTTCAATTTCTTATTGGGGGTATGAAATATTACATATTTTCATTTTTCGCTTTGGTCAAAAAGCAAAGCGCGTCACTACGTCACACCTAACGACTCCAGAACTTAGCGGAAAATGGGAAAGAGAAGCGTCTGAATGGGAACGAAGATTCTTAACACTTAACACTAGGTTCCTAGGTTAAGATGTTGGTTACAGCGCTAAGTTACAATTCAAAATTTGACGTAATCGTATTCATATTGAGCAAATGAATATACATATATCTATAATATTGACAAAGAGTACAATATTTCATTTTATGGTTTTACACAAAGAACGTTGATGCAATACGTGATGAAACGCATGAAGGCATGAACAATTTATAATTATTAGATGTGTCTAGTGGCACCGGGTCGGACTAAACGAAGGTTGTGGTTTCAAATCCATACTTAGAGCAATGATTAAATGATTTTCATACAGTCATTGCTGTTGCTCTTTAGTTCTGCCTGCATACAAAAAAATAAATTAACTATTAACCCGAAAAAAAAATAGAAATCATAAACTTTTTTATATAATATAAAACATATTAATAAAAGTTAGAACCTTGTGCTATTTTTTATTTATTTATTATATCTATTCTGTTTTTTTTTTTGTTTAAGTTCATTAGTGAATAAATTAATATAATAAATATTTAATTTTTAAAACACCACAAGGACGTGTCCTCAATGGATAAGTGATAATAATATAATTAATATTAAAAATATGTTAGGTTAAGGTTTATGAATTAAATATAAATTATTAGAAAATATAATAAAGTAAATTAAAAAATATATATATATATCCTTGGAATTGACACGAAATACAAAAATATTGTCTAACTATAATCCATTATTAGTAGATATCGATGTCTCAATGCTACTCTTACTGAAAGATAAACGAGGTTCTGCACTGATTTTTTTTCAGACTAAAATGTAAATATTTTTTAATATATTTTTTTAAATAAGGTTATGCCAAAATATTTTGCCTTTGCCGTAGATATTAATTGTTCGTATCATAACAAAACTCTTGACTCAGTAGATTTTTCACTCTATATCCTGCACGTAGACGTTCTCCATTTTCTATATGAATGCCGAAAGAGTGGAAAATTTTTAATATGCTATGCTCTTTGCCACTATTAAATCCACAAAACTTTCCGTTACAACGTCAACAATCCGATACTGTCCAATGGGACAGTATCAGATTGTTGCCATTGTAGCGCAAAGGCGCTACGATGGCTCAAGTTGTTAAGATAATAAAAAATATTTTATATCACAGTTATCAAAATAATAATCACTGAAATCGATATTAATAAATGAGATAATCTGCAGAGAAACACTTGCATTCATAAAAGTCCTTCATTAGCAATGAAAACAATTCTGGTATAAATACCTGTAACACCACAACCAAAAGTGAAAGTTTTATTCCGTACTAAGAATAAAATATTTTTTTAGAAAACATATATGAATAAAATCTTTTAACGTAGCGAGACTCGAACCCACGCCTCTTGGAAGCCGTCCAAGCCCTTTACCCACTAAACCATACGTTCTTATCAAGCGTAATTGAAAAAATATTAAAGTTGAATAGCTTAAAGACAATTTGAGCCACGTCAGAAATCATTGACTAACTTTAAGATCTTAAAAAAACTTTGATGGGGATAAAAGAGGCAAAGATGGAGAAACTATTTAGTATGCCATGGATCCACTGTACAGGTGCCGAGCTCATAGTTTCAGGATGAGGAACTGAACAGAGCAGTGCCTTGGGCCAAAAATTTTTATTTTTTTATTTTTCATTTTATTAAAATAAAACGATTCACTTCTATCTAGATAGAAGTGAATCGTACCTAGATAGTATGTATGAATGCTTTGAGTTGGATTTGAGCTTATTTCTGTTGAACATTTATATTTTTTTAGATTCCCACTGCATTCCGCATATATAATATAATAGAGTGTAATATAATAGAGTGTTAAGATACTTCGTGTCCCACGCACAGTTCAATTTTCGAGACATTGTGTTGATTGATGGAACAACGCTGCGCTTTATCTTATTGTCAGAAAAAACTGCGATGCGCCACGATCGCCTCATCAAAAATCATCATCATCATATTATCTTATTTGTAAATTAATCATAAAAAACATATAAAATATAAACTTCTTGGTAAGGTCTTATGGAAATACGGCAATCGGCTTCCATCACAGCTTTTGTCTTTAAATTTCACGCATAACGCTATTCTTAGCGTCGACACGATGACGCATTTGACATAATAAGTAATTAACATATTTATATTATTAAATCATGCACATTCTACACCTATTTGCCTCTTTCTACCCACGAATTCGTTTATATGAACTTTAAAATTAGATTAATTTGATGAAGGATTATAAATTAATTTGATCAGCCATTTAAAAAAAAAGCTTTTTAATTGGGAAGTATAGATATATATATAAATGTATTATATTAATTGTGTGTTAAATTATATACCCATACACTGAGCAATTGAAACTTCTAAGTATAATGAATAACAAACAGACACACACGACAAATTTAGCATTCATAACATAAGCACTGTAAAATTTAAAAAAAAGCCAAAGAAATATAGAATATAGTTGTTTTTTTTAATTTATTAAATTACAACAAAACATGTTACTGTAATACTTTTACTGTAACATTTTGTAATACTTACCTAAATGTCGCTCGTCATTGTTTTGTTCATTATCTTATAATTAGCGTCTATATTATGTAAGTTATTTAATATTTTTTTCAATTCCCGCAATTATTCGATATATTTAATGAAACTTCTTTTATACCCTACCTGGAAATTTAGTACCCGATGCAAACGTCGGGTAACAAAAATATAGATATATTCCGTAACAATTTTGTTACTTAAAATGTTACGTTTGTCTCTTTTGATTTTAATAATTGTTCGACCGAAACAGCTGGAAGCGAAATGGAACCCTCGTCTTATTTTCTCAGTTTCGGCCGATACCGAAATCGAAACTTTGTAATATACAATATAATTAAAAACAAATCGAAACAGCCGATAGAGGTGGTCATTACCAACAATTTTTACCGTATATCGGATGGTCTGTAGTTTTACCGTTAACGAGATATAATACATATTTTTTTAAATATCTTTTGGGCAATAATATACAATATAATAATTGTCAAGAAAAAATACTTTGCGGATTTCTTGTACTCTCTATATAGATAGGTTTATGCCCAATTGCAATTGGCAATTTTAATAATTTTCTAGTATTCATTTTAGTCTTATACAGAATAGACTCTACCATGCTGCAATATGAAAATTTTACTTGAAAAAAAAGACCAAGTATCTTTAAAATATCCTCACTTTCTCCTTTTTCATTTGATATTTTATTTCTATTTTGAAAAAATAAAAAAAAACGGCCTTACGCTGCATCCCGCACACAGCAGGGTAGTTAGAGGGAACCTAGTGTTAAGACACTCCGTTCCCCATTTTCTGCCGGCTTCTGGAGGCATTGCGTGTTGAGTGGCAGAACTCAACGCTGCGCTTAGCCTCGACACCAGAGCGAAGAAATGGAAATATGAATTTAAGTTAATATTTCATCTCCTCGAGTGGGGATCGAACACACATTCAGTCGGTTTTACAGTCATACTTCGCACCACTGCGCCACGACTGGCCTCAATTTCAATTATTAATTTTAAGATATTACAATAATTAACCTCAATTTTATAAAATTCTATTACCTTTTCGATTTATTTGTAATACTTAGCTGCTTAGAATTGAGGAGGGGTGAAGTAAATTAGTGGTGAAGGATCTTTAACAGTTTTTAATTTGCACAGGTTCGAGTCCAGCTACGTTCAAATATATAAAATTTTTGTACATCTTCTAAAAATATTTTACTAAGCTTAAAATAACATTTAAAAATGGTAGTTTTGAATTAGGATTACTATAGAACACATCAAATTAATATCTTAAATAACTTTTGTTTAAAAAAGAGAAGGATTAACCACACTTTTATTCCTATCTTATCTCCGAAGCTATAGACGCTGTCCATTAAAAAAATGCTTTTGTTACTGTAAACTGATCAAATTCATACATTTTTTAGGGCGTAGATACTCGACTATGAAAATCTTTTCACGCAAGATTTACATGCATTTGTTATAAATAATTTTATTTTTATAATTTGGAATTAATAAATTAACTTTATTGCTCGTGGATCACAATAATTATCAAAGTGACGTCTTCGAGTGTTTTTAGTTTCGGCACGGCCAAATGCTCAGCCGTTTATTGGCCGAAACCGAAACTATGGCTGACACTAAGATTTTTGGCCGAAACTGGCCGAAACCGAACCTTCGGTCGGTCACTAAATTTAATATAATTTATTGTCATAGGTCTCCCGCAATAGATAGAGAAATAAAAACAGACATCGCTTATCATTGTTTTATTTCTTATAATGTTATTAGGCATTATATTATTATAATCTTACATACAAATAATAACGAATTATTAATAAAAATATTTGTTGATATTTTCAATTATAATTTCAATTGCTCACATAATATTTTATACAATAGACAAATAGTACACTATAAAGTATGTAATTATTATCATATTAAGTGTAACAATGATTCTTGACCTGAATTTCCATTTTGCTTGCGTAAACCAAAAAAATGAAAGGCACGTTTTTATTAGCGAAGGTTTGCGGTTGTGATTGACAAAAATGATTGCGATTAAAAATGCCAGATAATATTTACATTTGTAGTGCCATTATTTTTAATACGAGCCATAAATAGCCTATTAGATCTTATTTAAGCTTATAATTTTATCACTGTTTTAAATTACAAGTCCATTGAATAATTTTATTTGCAAATCAAAATGATTAATAAAAAAGTAACAAAATAACATAATTAAAAATCAGTATTTTTTGTATAATTGTTTTCTATTTAATGTAATTATCTATGCATAAAATTTATCTGTTGTCTGTACTTATCGACCTAAACATATGACAAATCAATTGTCATTGTCAAATCAAACTCATATTGTCAAACCAACCGCGTAACGGCCGCACATTTTTTGAAATATTAACTATAAAATAATGAAATATTTACTGGATGACTTACAAAAAATTGTAAGCTAACAAAATGGATGTAAAAAAATCACATACTAATCAACAAAACCGTGAGTAATTATAAATATTTATATTAATTTATGAAAACAAAATATATTGTGTTATATTATAACTTCTATTTTTTAAAGGTTTCTTGAAGCTTTCTTTAAAGAAAAGTAAGGTAAATGATGCGAAAAGTAAGAATATTGGACAAGATACAAAAAAAAGCAGCGATAGCCAAGATATTATGGTTATTGACGATTCCTTTGACAGATTAATGGCTCAATATTCAAATAATGTAAGTTTAATATTTGTTAAAATACTTCTATTACTTAAAAATCTACCAATAAAAAAATAATCCATGTATATTAACAATATGTATTGTTATTCTTTTAAGTTCCTTCTTTAAAAACAAAAAATACCATGTACTCTTAGCAAGTGGTAATTCAACCTAAACATATCCACACCAGACAACTACCGTGCCAACAGGCAAGCCATCAATATATTTTTATTGGTTAAAATTTTAACATCCTCACATATTTAAGTGTATAGATTGGGTAAAAATATTTAGAACACCAATTTTGATTTATTGTTAACAAAAAATATTACATAATGTCTCAAATCGAAACAGCAAGTGAAGAATGGAATGTCTTGATACTATCTAGTTTTTTTTTATCAGCCCATACTGCTACATGCGGAATACAACATGAAGATTAAAAAATCTGTCTTCATTATACAACTAAATACACAATAAATTGCCACTTATGATATTTCCATTGCTCACTTGAATTCCACAGCATTGTGTCGAGTAGCAGAACTCAACACTGTGCTATGCCTCATTAGCAGTGCAAGGAAGCAAAAATATTATGGGATTATGGGAATCAAACTTACAACCATTTTATATACAGCATGTGTGTGGCCCTGGGCCACAATGGCTTCACATATTTGTAATTGTAATAGCAATAATATTTACTTATAAATACTTTCGTATATTCTATATGTTCATGAGAAGGTTTTCTGACTTAATATTCATTACTTGTGGTTGCTGAAAGTAAATCTTCATATTATTTTGTGTGCAATCAATTTTTGTTGTTTATGATTACAGGACAAGACAAAACCAAGGCAGTCTACAATAATAATTAATGATTCATATGATGATATTAATGGTAATTTGGAGGAAGTAAATAAGGAGCCGAGTAAATTTGGAAATGTAAACTTTTGCCTATTACTATAATAATGTTCTACTTGACTTATTAGCTTCCATCTGTATCCTGCACATAGCAGGGTAAGCAGATGGGACCTAGTGTTAAGACACTCTGTTTCCCTACTTTCTGCCAATTTTTTTGAGTTATTGCGTGTTGAGTGGTGGAAATCAATGCCCAACTTTTTCGTTGGTGCCACAGCAAAAACATCTTTATTTATTTACAAATAATGCAATAATGTTATTTGATTTTATAAAGCATAAAAACTGAACATGTAAAGATATATATATAATACACATATAAGTATTGTATTGATTAGTTAAAAATTATATTGATTTTTTCTAATTCTATTAAACTTTATTATTTATATCTTTACAGGTATCATTCACAACAAATGACTTAATATCTCTACCAAACAAACAATCAAGACCAAGCAGTGGAGGATGGTCGCCGGCTCAAAACATAATATGTGCCACACCAAAAAACAACATAATACCCACTACACCTAAAGACAAAATCAATGACTCTTTAGAGCAATGTTCATTGAAAAAAATACAAAATTCACACCAAAAATTACTAACTGACTTATATGGGGAAACATGGAAGTCAATACCAAGTTTATTCAAGACAATTAAACAGAAACACGAAAATATGGATGGAGTTACAAAGACATTGCAATTCAATGACGATGAAAGTGACAAAGAAAATAATATAAGAACAGATTTAAAAAGAAATAAGGAATTGTATTTGACTAATTCGGAAACTAAACTACTAAAAAATAACTCATTTGAAGAAAAGAAGTCCAAAAAGAGATTGTATACAGAGAAGATACCGAGTACACCGGATTTGCCAAAGCAGAAATCTAAAAGTGTTAAAAGTTCTACTAAAAAAGGGAAGTCAGTTATGGAGTTGGTGAAAGAGCTGAGTAGTGATGTGGAAATTTTGAGAAATAATGTGCAAAATGTGTGTATTACACCCAAAAATAATATAAATGTTGATAGACTTGGTTTTGTTGCATCACTAGCAGGTAAAAATGTTGCATACACATTTTGTAGTAGACCCTTCTATAGTTACATGCTGTGTCCCAATTATAGCAGGGTAGGCAGCGGATACCTAGCATTAAGACAGTATTTCATTTCCTTCGAATTTTCTTGATTGTGCATGTTATAGTTTACAGTCACATGCTTGTACTACTGCGAAATGGCAGCTTTATTGACATAATTACAATAATTTGGAGTGTATCTCAAAATTGATGTAATAATGGTGTTATGGCAGATATTGATTATTAATAATTCTATAGCGTTCCACCCCTGGGTTTCTGATATTTTGCGTAAGAAAAATGCAAAACTCAACTCTCCGCAGCCATCTACAGCTAATTTCAAAGCAGCATAAATAACTATTTTCCAGAAAACATTCCATCGTGGCGTTGTAATCCAGAGGCAATACAATATCATGATAGCTACAATCAGTTAAGAGAAAATCTAGCACGACGTCTTTATAAAGAATTTAATAAAGTTATATTCGACGACGCCATGGACGCAGATCTACCTATTGTATGGGACAGTAAATTAAGGAGTACCGCTGGGTGAGTTTTATATGGCAATTAGTTAATTATTTTTATGGAAAATCGCAAGGCAAACGACCGTTCAAGTCACCTGATAGTAAGTGATTACCGACGCCCAGGACCCCATGCAACACCAGGGGAGCGACAGGTGCGTCGTCGGCCGTTAAGGTGGAGGTAAATGCACTTATATTATTTTATACATATTACGCAAATATATTATTTTATATAAATTTATTTTATAATATGTTATTTTAAGGAAACGATGGACGCCAAGCTCTGCTGTGATGACGTCAGTTGGTCATGTAAACAAATGCAATACCTAGCCAAGTAACTAGACGCGCGGCTTTTAATTTTTTTTTACCCTCTTGTAAAAAAAATTAAAAAGTCTACCCGACTATTTTTATTAAAAACAAATATTAAAAACAAAACGCATAAAGAATGTTTCCCATTATATGAGAGAATTCGCGTTACTATTTTTGTATTGCTGATTAAGCGTTTACATGTTCAGTTGTCGTGCCTTGTATGTTGTTCTCTTCCGTATAAAACATAGCTACCATATTTTATATGGTACAGTAAAAAGGATAGATAACATATAGACAAATATTGCGTTCATTACCGTAACGTAAAATAGCGTTATTTAGAATAACTTTTTTTTATATAGACTAAAGGTAGTTAATAATGATTGCATTAATTCCAGAACAACAACAAATAGACTAATAAAAACGTCAAACGGTCAAAGATTAAGATCGTCCAGTATAAAATTGTCCACAAAAGTAGTAGACACGGTGCAGAGGTTGCGTGACACTCTCATCCATGAACTATGCCACGCGGCCACGTGGTTGATAGACGGCGAGCTGAGAGCTGGACACGGCCCGCTGTGGAAGAAATGGTGAGGTTACTCTCTTTTTTTATTTTCAGTAGGAACCTGGAAACCTAATGTTAGGACACTTCATCCCCATTAAGAAACTTTTGTTCCCTATTTTCTGCAGGTTTCTAGAAGCAAACTCAACGCCGCAACTTTCTTTCATTGTCTTCTTTTTCTGTTTTTGTTTTTTTTTTATTTTGTGTATTTTTTTACCCAGTTGAAGGAAATTGCACAAAGGGTAGAGGTAAATACTACGTCAGGTAAGCAGAACAAAGCAACCCTTGTGTTTTTTTTTATTTGGGTTATGTATTTTGAAGGAATTTCTCTTTTTTTTTCTGTTCTCTGCTTACTTGATCCAGATAAAAAAAATGTTTTTTTTTATTGGATAAAGTAAGTCATATAAACTTTAAAGAGCTGTTTTTATTATACATTACTATATTTTTTTATTTGTTAATCATTCAATTCTATCTCTCTATATATTCTACCTCTTGTTCTAGCTCTAAGATTATAGAATTATTACATAACATTTATTTTATTAAAAAAACCTATTAAAGGCCAGAGACGTCGTGATTACATATGTCTTATACTTTTTTATTTACAAATGTTTATTTTATTTCAGGGCCAAGAAATCTTTAAAAATGTTTCCAGAGTTAGGTGAAATATCAAGATGTCACGACATGGAGATACACTACAAATATACGTATAAATGTATTAAATGTGGATACAGGTACTTTTTACTTGAAATATGTTAATAAGTATAAGATTGGGTAAAGAACATTAAAAAAACTCATAACGTTAAATATATAAGGAATATATATATATATATATATATATATATATATATATATATATATATA
>DWAN01002545.1:0-14945 GCA_018230445.1 Heliconius hewitsoni | reverse complement strand
ACCCATTCGATTTATATGTACCTACTTAAAAGATAACAATATGTTCTACCTGGTTAATTGCAATACCAAAATTGACTATATTTTTAGGGTAGCTTAACGACCCCGGAGGGCATATACGAAGATAATGACAGTGGACGAGGTGAAGAAGGAATGCAGAGACAAGACAGACCAGAGCGTTTTGGCGCCTCATTTTCTCTGACTACTCTGCTAGGGATACAGCGTAAAGCTAAGAAAAAGTAAAGTAATATAAGAGTAATACTTAAAAGAAAAAATATCCATAGCAAACATCTTGTTAAAAAGTATAAAGGCGAAAATAATATATAAATAATGAAAATATTTGTAGCTGCATTGTTTACTTTATTTATATTGTATCTCTGGTAATAAAACGCCAACGTCTTTACCAGATTCTGTAAAATCTCTCTCTGCCAAAATGTCCCTCCATAAAGTCTGACTGTCAAAAATATGAAAATTATACGAGTTTATTCTGAATGTGAACGACGCGTGATGTCGCTAAAAGCTAATAAACAAGCAACTCTTAAAATATTAGGTACAATACGTACGTTGGCGTCTCGAGCCTTAGGGATGGAAGACTATTAAAACTTTCTAAGGGCTTGGAAATGCTTATTTTGAAGTTTACGCCCCTTATAGATCGAGAACTTTTTTAATATCTAACCCTTCTTTTTCAATAACAAACGATGTTATTTGTCGAAGTTACGAATTCGTATCTATAGACAAAAAAACTAATAATCTAACAAAAAAAAAATATTTTTTCAAATTTCCCAATTACATATTTAAAAAATTTAGACGATATTAAGAATAAACTGTATACCGCATGTAGCAAAGTAGGCCGAGGCAGCCCAGTCTTAAAAAATCCGCTCCCCACTTATAGCTGCATTCTGGAATTATAATATATAAGTATGTAGAGCAGCGGAGCTAGACGCCGCGCTTTGCCTCGCCACCAGAGCGACGAAATAAAAATATGATATATTTCATTTTTTCAAGTGGGCACCGAACCCACGATCTGTCGCGTTTAAAGTCACACGCTCGTGCCTCTGCGCCACGAATTTCCCAATGGGAACTGTAGGTAAACATGAAAACAAAATTGTTACAATCTTTTACCTTTGATTCTTACAACGGGTCACATAAACAAAACGAACGAAACGAACTGGGTGCACTTAAAGCAAGTTGTACGCCAACGCTAAGCTAAAGCTTTTTACATATAATGAAGTGGCCGCACCTTACGAGCGGTTTGTTGCAGAAATAGGAGTGTTGTTTGTATGAACAGGCACAGGATTTAGTTTAAGACCTTGTATTGTATGTATTTACGTGAAAGACAACTGTCTCAATAATTATATTGTCAAGCGTCAGTTCGGTGCTTGGAACATATCGTGAGTTCAAAGCCAATTCTAAATATCTTCTTAAAGAATTATAAATTAATAAAAAAACAACTATAATTAATAGTAAATGGGTGTGTTAAACGTGACGTAACTAAGTGAGTAATATATCTATGATAATAACATAATATATATGTTGATATGTTCTATACGAACTATATGACCTTTTGGTATCGATTAATATCTAAAAACGATATACAGAAAGCTATTCAATTTCACAAATAAAAATTTAGTTCAGCATCCGCTTGATTTATTTTACAGTCGTTAGTCGTTCTATCTGTTAGCGTTACGCAACACTTGACGTTTGCCCTTTCGTTTTAGTAGTTCGCTATACAAATGGCGTCGCTGTGTTTAAATGATAAAATTTGTAGGTATCTTTATTTGAAATGGCTGTCGATTTAAAGTTATAATCAAGTTATAATATATGTACGAGTCCGTCGTGACGCAGTGGCACAGGCGTGTGGCTGTAACGCGAGGTTTATGGATTTGATTTGCACTCGTGGGAATGAATTATGATTTATTTACATTTATTCGCCCTGATACTACGGCAAAAACACGGCGTTGATCACCACCGCTCAGCACACAATGCGTCGAAAAATCGTCGGAAAGTGGAGAGTAAGTTCACTAAATTCCGAAGTGAATCTGCAAAATAACACATACATCAATTCGAATATCTATTACACTAGATTATATTGTCAATACTCTATTATATCAATTCTGTTTCTCGTTAATTACTATTCATGTATGCATAGAAGATCATGAAATCTTGAAGTTTACCAGATAGCTATTAGTTGGAATATATGCTATTTTGCTTTCCAAAAGTCCCAGAACGAACTTATAAAATATGTATTGTTACATCTCTTTGCTCTGATGAGCAGTAAAGCAGTCAGTTCTTTGTCTGATATGTTTATATATAGCCTCATCAGTCTATAATGTAAAAAGTTTTTATTTTCAATATGCATTAAATACATATTATATAAGCATTCAGGAATATTGTTCAAGATTTCATTATCTACTATGCATACATGAATAGTAATTGACGAAAAACAGGAATATCTGATATAGTAGAATGATGATAACATAATTTAGTATATTGTAATGATTATTTAGTACTAATAGACATTTTTAAATAAATAATAAATCAATAAATCAGCTTCACGCTGTATCCCGCACAGAGCAGGGTTGGCAGATGGAACCTAGTGTTAAGACACTCCGTACCCCACTTAAACGTGAAGAAATGGAAATATAAATTTAAATAAATATTTCATCTCCTCGAGTGGGGATCGAAAACACAACCAGTTGATTTTACACTCACACTTTGTGCCCCTGCGCCACGACTGGCCTCAGTAGACATTGTCATGATGTAATAATATAAAATAGTTATGATTTTAAAATATAGGTACAAACAAAATCTTAAGATCCATTTATTCTGCAACTTCCCCGAAAATAAGGGGTTGCGGGTGAAAAGCAAAGAAGTTCATTCTACTTGAGAGTTGCAATACAACTTTGGGTTTTATGCAGTTAAAGTATTTACATAAAAATACTACATATTTCCACAGCATGGAATCCAAAACGGCCAGAACGTCCATACTTGTACCAGCTGCGCTACGGCATGAGTCTATTTTCATAATGCAATATCACGTATATGTTTGAATAGCTCATATGAAATTAATATAAATACAATTTTAAATGCTAAAAGCTTATACATTTTAATATTTTTTCAATTAAAGAAATTAGAGTTTTATACATGTAACTATTTTATCCTAATGAATCCTGATGATATCCTCAGGATTAAAAAACTAAATAAATTTATTTTTATAACAAAAATAGCCTGTTTAGCACCAGCTACATAAATAGCGTAAAGTTGTATATTAATCACTTTTACAATATGTTTTTCTCTTGGGTACGAAATAAAACAATAAACACATAAAAATGGTTTGCGTGGCCTGTAAATATATAAAGAAACATAACGAGACTTATGGGACGACCTTGTATTATATAAAATGGATTTTTATATATAATAAGCTGTTATATATAAGTTTTATATAAATAACAAAATGACTTTTATACATGTATGTACATATGTAGGTATACTAGAATAACCGATATAAATATAATACCATATACATATAATATCATGGAATTAAGTAGATCAGTTATCAATTGTCTTACCCCAAGTGCTCCTTAAGAGAGAGTCCCATACCTCTAATAAAGCACTTTTAAAACATTTTTTTTAAATATCTCAACATAATGTTTATATCTAAGTATTATGTATACATTTTTAATATATATTAACAACAAAGAGGCCAGTCGTGGCGCAGTGGCACAAAGTGTGAATGTGAAACCGATTGGTTGTGGGTTCGATCCCCAGTCGAGGAAATGAAATATTTATTTAAATTCATATTTCCATTTCTTTGCTCGGGTGTGGAAGCAAAGAGCGGCGTTGAGTTCCACTCAGTACGCACCACCTAAATCCGACGGAAAGTGGGGAACGGAGTTTCTTAACACTAGGTTCCCTCGGCCAACCCGGTGCGGGATACAGCGTGAAGCTGATTTCATTTCATTTTAATGGTTAATATGATTAATTTATTTTTTTGATATAACATCAAAAGCAAATGTGAAATGAGAGCCAAGTTAAATCTTGAATAATGCGGCGTTATCGATTTCACCGACAAACGAATAGGAGATCTAATAATGAGTTCTGAGTTCTGTGTTCACTCGGGATAAAATAAATTTGAATTAGCTATTTTTTACTACCAGGCAACAAACCAAATATCAACTTCATAATCCAGTTTCAGCTGTAAGTACGCTGACTTATATATATATATATATGTATTGTTAAACAGCGCGAGCAAGACCAGATGGAATATTTCTATTTATTATCATATACTTATTTTAGTACATTAAAAGAGTATGTTATTATCAATTTAATTATACATAATAGTAATGACACTAATTTGTAAATTGAGTAGATTCATTAACTTTATATATTTTATAAGTTTAACATATAAAAAGTACTGGTAAATCACTAGCAACATTGTATAGAATTATTCAATTTCCAATTCCAATAACTTAAACAATAATAATAGAATTTAACTTAAACAATATGCTACTCTCAATTCAATTACAGATAATAAATAATCGCAAATTGATTTATATAATATATGTATTCGAATAAAGAATATTTTGAATTTGAATACTTTAATAATTGTATAAATTTTACGTATAAAAGTTGCTCATTTGAGTATGTCCAAATATTTATAAATAGACAGTTTCGTTAGCCATCATCAGTCAATTAAACTAAACAGAATGTGACGCTGCTCGTTTTATTATTCCCATATTCAAACCACTACTGGAACAATATATATGTATAATTGTCGAGTGAAATTTACTGCTTATTTTTATCTCGACCTAACACATCTCAGGTCCTATTAATGGTTCTTCTATTCTTTTTTTTTTACAATTATTATGAGACTAAGGCTATAATATAGAGATCCCTTCTATAGATTATAATATATCAGATTATAATCACGCATAAAGTAGTCAGAGGAAACCTAGTGTTAAGACACTCTATTCCCCACTTACAATCGAACTGTCGATACGTTGTGTGTTGAGTTGCGGAACTCAATGCCGCGCTTTTTGCTTTATCACTTTTGGTTTGTATCATCAATTTAAAAAAAAAAGTTTTTGATTTTTTTCTTACTGCTTTATGCGGAATACAGCGTGAGGTTGTTTCTTTTTTTTTAGTATTTCTATAGCATCCTGTAAATTGTTTTCTTTTGTTAAAATGAAAAATTGCAATCGAGGAAGGCTGGCACCCTGCCATATACATGAAATGAAATTTTAGCTATTAAGTTTAATGAGTCGAAATTAGCACAAGGCTTCAGCACTAAATGAAAACAAAACTAATTAAAAGTAATGATTTTAGATCAAAATTTGGATGGCGTGAATATGAAAAATGGTTTTGGCAGCGTATCAACTATCTATATTATAATATTGTTAGAAATCGAAAGCGCTTATTGTTTTTAAAAATAACACAATAAAAACACACATCGTCTATATGTTTCTAAACTATTTGGAAAGGGATACTATGTAATTGCAATAAGTGATATGTATCACCTAATAACAATACTTCACACTAGTTTAATTTCAATAGGGGCCGTTACCTACAAGCAACTGCCCCTATTATATTGCTCTTAATTGACATAATTTCACTGCTTTTATAGTCATTTTTACCTAAATCTATCCTCTTTTACACGAGTTCGCTTACAAAATATTATATTTTAAATGTAATTCAATCAATTGCTATTATAAAAAACATAATTAATATCATAAGAATAGTACCATGTATTGCTGAAGGTATATTATAAAACTTTTAAGTTTATCTAATCTAATATTTTTTTTAATGAAAATATAATAAAAATACAACCAACAACAAGAGTCGTAGCTTGTTAATATTAAGGTATTTTTTTATTATTTCATATGTTGACGTTAGTACTACGAAAATTAAATATTTTTTAGTTCGTCTTGTAGTTGTAGCTTGTAATATTGAAACAGTTTGTAAAAGTAAATAAAATTAAATATAGTTAAGTTTTCTCTTTACAAATTTGAATTTATGTGATAACGGTAAATGCAAACATGAACAAATAAATTCCCATGTGTTTATTTGTGTGTATATTGCATTTCTCCAAAACTGAGTAAAGCGACGTCTATATAGCTTTATTATCGTTTTGTTGGTATTGGGAACATACTATATATGAGAATAAATTTGAGAGTGAACTGAAACCTACGATTTCCATATTTTTTTGTAAAAAAACTTTATGTACGTTACGTGCTAAATCAAAACATATTTATTTTATTATCAATTACCTATAAAACATTTGATCTATCAAATTTAATAAGTAAAAAAAAAAACAATTATAATTTTTTTTTACGAAAATAAAACAGCCTCGTTAGGAGATCAGTATGTTTATTTATCAGTCAAGTTTCGATGGTCTCAAATTGACATTATCGGGGTCAAGTTGTAATGAGGGTCGAATTTTGTATAGCTCCTTGGGGAGATTTTCGATGTCCATTACTATATCTCCAAGGACGATTTTAGGTTTCTTCCTATAACATATACATATGCAATGCGCATACATATTATATATTTCTTTATTCTTACAGAATTGTCTATATTAAAAATGTCTTTTTGTTTGTCACTCCTTTATTTATATTAAAACTTTAGTCTTGTTTTCCTTCTCGATTTACGACAGTAGATTAAATAGCAATAATAAATAGAATAGCATTAAGAGTATTATTCTTTATGTTGATGTATAAAGACTATACTTATTTTTTTATATCTGGAAAGCACGGCGTTGAGTTCCGCTCTAAGAACGCAATGCCTCCTCCGACATGCAGGATTAAGCGTGAAGCTGAAAAACACGTTTAGTTTATAATTGATTTAGTAAAATAGTTCAAATACTATTCCATATAAGATTTTTAAGTAATACAAGAAAAAAATTATATTATAGCCAAGCTTTATATATTACACCCCTATAAAACAGAAACGTATAAAAAAATACTTTTCTTTCGAATCTTTTTAGCGTCTTCAACCTTTTTATTGAAAACGAAATAGTTTTATAAATAAACGTTGTATCTGAAAGACATCTATTAAATGCAGGAATTGTGAATTTATTCCGCGGGGTAAAATTTTGTCATATACAGGCTGTTTTATTTTTTGATTTTTTTTTACTATTTTACAATTTGTTTTTTGACTTTAGTGTTTATTTAAATATGATCTTCGTAAAAGACTAACTCTAATAAGATTATTTGTTACATTATAACTTTTAATCGTATCGCAATTTTATATTTTATTGTACATCGAATCTGGTCCTGTATTATAACTTTTTAAAATGTTAGTAAATTGACTTTTATCAAAGCGATTATGGTCAAAGATAATACTACTAAATATTTTAAGATTAAGATTTTTCATTTACACACATTACGCGTATTTTTTCTGTGTGTAATGTTTTACTTTATAAAAACGCTCACAATGATTAATACTCCTATGTATATTGATAACTTTATTCTGATTAAGGGCTATATAATTACTTTTGAGAAATAAATAAACTCTACAACCACATAATATGATAAGTAATTCCACAAAATTCAAAGAAAATATAACGGATATGAAAGTCTCCTAGCTTTATCTATATCTTACTTTAAAATCATTTATATATTTTTTTAATATATATATATATGTAGATTTTTTTCCGAATTTAATTAAGAATACTAAGACTACATTGGCGTATAAGACATTTATTAATACATTGATTCATAGTATGTCTCAATTACAGACCAACTTTATATGCAAATTGAAAATTATTGCTCACATCTCCTAAGCTGATAAACGCTTTTAATATATAAGATAGAACACCCTGTAAAATCTTCAATATCTTGAGGTAATACGAGTATGAGCTTTCGAATGATACTCAAAGAATAATGAGATGAGCCATTAGCGTACATCGGAATATATTTTATAAATTATATAATACCTTTCTCTTTAAGAAGCTTACGTGTGTCATCTCGTACTTTCGTTTTATTGATATTTTTATCTCTCTATTTGTATGAACAATTTAATATTTCTTAAATTATAGATCAGTTACATTTTTGTATATTTTTTTTGTGTTATTAGTTTTGCGTTAATCAAGTTGATCCACGTGTTTCAGTAACTGATGTTGACTTTATTGTTAAGTGAGCTTTTTGGTAGGCAGAGGTAACCTAGTTAAGACACTCCGTTTTGAATTCTAGAGGCATTATCTTTTTTTTGAGGTACTAGTGGCATTTTTATTGTGTATTGACTCAACGCCGCATTTTGCCTACCGGAGCGAAGAAATGAAAATATTAAATATTTTGAAGTAAAAGTAAAATGTTAAGGTATAATATTAAATATATCGTAGCTATAATAATGAAAATATATAAAAAGATATTTCTTAAAAAAATATTCAAATTGGACATAGCCTAAAAATGACATAAATTGAATAAATATCATAATAAATATGTCTTTAGTTGAGACAAAGCACAAAGCCCACAAACCAATTAAAATGTATCCAAAATCTCAAAGCTCATTTCATAAACTTAAGTACACTTCTTATCTTCTTGCAGTAACTGCTACGTATTGTCTTGAGATTTATATTCTATATTTCATTTACATTACAAAGCAATGCTTCCGATATTTTCAAACAATTTTCCATATCATAATAAAAAATACAAAAAAAAGATCAAAGATCAGCTAAATTGAAAGCGTTCAATGTACAAAACAGTAAGAAATAATGAAATTTTCAAATAATTTTATTATATTCAATATAAACCTGGAAAGTTCCTTCATTTGACGATTTTCAATTTCTGGCATTATGCCATCTTAGATCATATTTGATTTTTCGTTTGTTAACTCATCGAATGATTCGATTTTCTTGATTATGATTATATTGTTGCAGGTACCAATCATTACGTTACTCAAATACAACAAAAGGTATTGTGGAAATAAATATTATTTAATTAAAAAAAAATAAAGTTTGCGAAGCTTAAATAAAATTTGTATTTAGTAAGATATAGTATAAAACAATAGCATTAGCTATCAAAAAAATTTAATTACAAAAATTAAACTTTTTTTATATATGTTGGACAAAAACAGTAGAATAGGCGCTACCTCATCTAATCAAATATCCATAACTTTTTTGCCACATTACCTATAATTTGAAGCATTTATACATAGATCTATAAAACCGTATTTTTTCATCAATATTAAATTTTTCGAATTATTATTATTAAAATACAATATTTCCAAAGTGGTAAAATGTGATTACACAAGCCGCTGAAAACTTTTAAATCTAATGAATACTTCTTCAATTGAAAAGATTTTTTCATCTACAAAAAAAGTATTTCTTGTAGATAAAAAAAAATATAGAGACATTTGGTCTAAATTAGATGAGTACCCCGGTAGCATCAGTACAAGAGTAGGCAGATTGAATTTGGTGTTACGACACTCCTGTTGAGTGGTAGAACTCAACGCTGCTCTATGTCTCAACACCGGAGCGAAGAAATGAAACAATAAATTTAAATAACTATTTGAATTCCTCGAATGGGGATCGAACCCACAACCAGTCGATTTTACAGTCACAATTTGTGCCTCTGCCCCACGACCGGCCTCAGAAATTTAAAGAAAATATATAAATGCGTCTCTTCATCATCCACAATATTTTCTTCCGATAATCTCCTTTGCATCGGCGCGCGGCGTATTGGTGGCGAGAAATAAATAAGTAGGCAAAAGAAATTTAAAACAATATTAAAAGTTCGATACCGCAAACTTTGCATCGGACAGCAGATTGCACTCAGCGGGGTAAATTCATAGTAAGTAGATATTTATAAAGAAAATCTGGTTCCATTCCATCTTCCTAGTCAAAACTTATCTTGAGCTTATATTTTAAATATAAGTCAACTTGAAAAAGTTTATGCTTTCAACCTGCTGTTTTGCGGACGTAAAGTTATCGTGTGTGAAATGCAATGGTTTTGATTTTTTTCTTCTTTTTTTCTCAACATTCAGACTTATACTATAAAATATTACACATAAAACTATATTTAAAAATAATATTAGATACTAGCGGCCCCCGTGCTGCTACGCTCGTTTGAAATGTACAAATGTTTATTTAAGTGTGATTAAGAAAAAACCGACCAAGCGCGAGTTGGACTTGCCTACAGATGGTTCTGTACCATTTTCAGGATTGTGATTGGGAATTATCTTGTAGATTTTGACGATGCGGCGAATAAAGATAACAAACTGAAGTTTGCGGGCATATACACTTATTTAGTATGAAATGAAATATTAAACAACTAGTCATTTATTACTTTTCGGTTTTTTTCCTCTATTTTTATTAAAAGATCCTACTTCGTTCTAAATTTCTTAACTATAGGTCTACGGGAAATACGCTATATATTTTGAGTACGCGGTGAATTGCATACAAAATAAAACGAAAACGATACATAAATGTTTTTGATTACTATTAGGAAACGTCTGTTCTCCATTTTCCTCCGAATTCTCGAAGAATTACGGTTTAAGTGGCAGAACTCAACGAAGCACTTTGTCTGGCTAGAAAGAAAATATTAAAAGCTTATATATTTCATTCCGCCGAATGGAAATCGAACCTACAATCTTACAGTCGCTCGCTGGTGCCCCTTCGACGTGACGGTCTCTATTCAAATAAAGAATATATATTTTTCTATCTAACGACACTCACCTTTAGTCTATTTATTATTCACACAGTAATAGTATTAGTAACACTTTTTATTCACTGTTGCTGTTCGGTTTGCAAAGGGCACGAAAAATAGATAAAAAGAATAAAATAAAAGGGGGAGACCTCGGTTGCCCTTCGAAAACACAGTATCAAAGATACTGAACGAAGGTCACGTAAAAAGGATGAGGATCCGAAGGGCATGTGTGAAGAGGTTGATGACAGTGAATGAGGCGAAAGAGGTAGAGATTGTAGCGTTAGGAGTTCCGTTCTATCTGACTACCCCGCTAGGGATAAAGCGTGAAGCTAGTTTAGATTAGTTTTAATTAGAAAAAAACATTGCATGTGCGATTACCGGGTCCATCATGTTACAAGGCAGCTTATAGCAGTGGGCCTGGTACTCAAATTAAAGGTTTTAGGAAGCCGCTTTTACACACATTAACCCTCTACTTCACCAGATTTAAAGCTGTTCTAGTAATGTCGTTGAAGAAGAAGAAGAAGCCTGAATCTTAGAAGAACTTACTTCTATAATAGAAATAAGTTGATAATAATTCTAGACAGGTCGAAATCTTTTCAAATTAATCATCCTAAAGAGATCTCGAAGTTGTCTTTCGCTTCTACTTCTATCAATCAATTCGTTGGTAAGTTCGAAGTACTTCTTAACTTTTAAATTATATTTTCTGGATATTTGTTTATCATGAGTTTTGTCAGTATATCTCGCACAACTGACGAGTTTGCGCCATACTTAAAGACTAATAAATTACTCAATTTTTCACTTTTTACAATTCGTTTCTATGAGATTTTTTTCTGAAATTGTAATTTTTTTCCTATCATTATTTTTAGCTTCACGCTGTATGCCCGCATAAGACAGGATAGGCAAAGCGAACAAGAGAATAGAGAGAATAGAGTCTCAAGATACTGCCGTTGCCCATTTTCCGCCTAATTCTAGGAGCGTTGCTGCTGAGCAGCGGAACTGAACTTCGCACTTTATCTAGTTAAAGGAGCGAGGAAATGAAAATATTACATATTTAATTTTCTCTACTGAGAAATGAACCTACAACCTGTCTCGTTTACAGGCGCACGCTCGTGCCCCTGCGCCACGACTGGCCTCTTTTCTTATCGAACTTGCAACATAAATAATCATTTAACGCAAATGTATACCTGATCTTCCCTTATCTAAGCCAACATCTTAAATAATCATAGCTTCTATTCCAGCAAAGGTAACAATCGAACCAGCACAAATATTTACCCTAAACCTAGTTGATGTGAGCTAGACTTCGTTAGCCTATGTACCTACATACGAAGGAAATTCACAGCACAAAACTTTCTAACCATTTCTTCGACTTCATGAAAACAATAAATTCCCCATGGTGAAAATCGAACCTACAACCTGTCGCGCTTACAGTCGCACGTTTGTGCCTCTGCGCCACGACTGTCCTCTTTTCTTATCAAACTTTCAACATCTTAAATAATCCAATATATTAAATAATCTTAACTTTCTATTCCAACAAAGGTCATAATCGAACCTGCACAAACCCTAAACCTAGTAGATGTAGCCTAGTCTACTAAGCCCTATATAGATAAGCCTATGTACCTACATACGTAGGAAATTCACAGTACAAAATGTTCAACTATTTCTTCGACTTAAAATTGTCTTACACAATTAAGTGGATAAAAGCAATAATGTTCCTGGTTCTGTATTGTTCTCATGATGGAACAACGAGGTCTGGTCGGAATTGAATTTATCGTCTAGCTATACAGGAACTTTGAGATATGATATGTATTTAGCACAAATTGTTAAAACAATTCACGCTGTATCCCGTAAATAGCACATTAAAGGTGACAGGCAGAAAGAACAAGGCAAAATCACCGCGACTACTCAGACGCCATCTTACTACGCCAAGATGGCCAGTATTACATTATAGTATTACGATCGTCGAATCGAAGTAGGTACTATTTTAACCTAAGACTTCAAATAAATTCAACCAATTTATCAAAGGAGAAAAATTAAATGAATAAAAAACCACAATACCTCATATAAAAATAACCGAGATGTTTTAATCCAAAGCATTTGTTACATTCGCGAAGTAAATTATATTATGAAAAAATTTTGTGTCACCCACATATGTACGACTAAGTATACATTTATTATAGTATACGAATTCCTGCCTATAACTCAACCATTTTAATTGTAAGAGTTATTGATTAAGATTAGTAAATTAAATTCAACTTCACACAAACTTCATAGACCGTATCAAAACTTATGAAGCTGGCAAGAATTTTAAGCGAGACGAAATAAATTTTCCACTTTCACGTAGCTACTACTTCGGTAAAAATAATTAACAGATAACACAGAAATAGATAACTAAACTCTCCGTCATCATCATTAATTTTTTAAATATCGCCACGTTGAGCGATAGTTATTTGTATGAAAAAAAAATCCCGCTTAGTTTTGCGCCGGTTATTAATTATTTGACGTTCACGTAATCGACGTAACGTAATCGATTTGTGTCTATACCAGGGGGCCTTTATTAATGTAATAGAACCCAAAACAATGATTTTTAAAATTATTGTCTGTTTGTCTGTGCGTTTTTTCACGCTAATCTCAGAAGCAGCTTCACCGATTTAAATGAAGTTTTCACTATCGGATTCTGGCAAGATTCCGACATGGGGTTTGTTTTATTACAATCGGTTCATAAATAAAAAAGATATATCAATGTAAAGTACTTTGCTTTCGACAAATTTGTTAATTACAATAACATTTATTTTATACAGTTTTGAATGAATTGAATTGGCTAAATCTTTAGTTTCCAATGTTTTTCAAAACGAATCTTATTTTTTCTATACTATGAAGCGTTGTTTCACTCTGAAAAAGCTCATTCCAAAGCTTCTACTTCTCAAATTATGTGCAACTAAAAACTTTTAACGATTTTTACTCCCAACTTTACAAATAAAATCATAGGCAGAAAACTACTGCTTCTATCTTTCCATTTGAGAAGCAAATATTATTTTTACAGTGCGTTTATTATAATATTATGAGAACTGTACTAAAAAGCTTAAGCTATTTGTCTTATTTTCTTTTAAAAGTAGCTGCTACGAAGAATTAACATTGAAGGCTTAATTGTTGTTTCGCTATACCATATTGTTATCAAAGGCAAAAACAGAAGGAATTTAATCTTGAAATACTGTATAATCCTTTTGAAATTAGATTTATTTCAAATATTTCGAATAGAATTGAATTTACAACTAAATATCCATTGTATAATCTCTTTACATGCTAGTATTTGTTATTTTGATAAAAAAAAATAACATTTTTGTCACTGTATATCTGCACTAATATTGTCTTATTCCAATCTCAAAACTTATGACATTCAAAGAAACAGAACAAGAAACAGACACAAACAATTTAAATTACAGAAACATGCAGTGTTTCTTATTCCAGAAGCCGTTCGTTGATAAGTTCGCCAAAGCGAAATGTCTGATGAAAAGCGTGAAGTGAAACTCGTTCGCGGCGTTACATAGAGTATTTGACTTTTCCCCCGTTACGTTGCTTTACAAATAAGATGAATTCGTTGGGACGACAGTTTAGATGTATATTTTAAGGTGTTTTTTTTATCTTATAAAACAAAAGTTAAGTCAATTTAATATTTTTAATAATTTAATAGTCGATGCTAGATAGAGAAAGTACGTTAATATTTTAATGTTTAATGAGCCAGAAATTATAATATGATAAACATTGGGGTCCCAGGTTCCCTCTTCCTGCCCTGCCGTGTGCGGGATACAATGTGAAGTCAAATAAAAGTTATTAGTAATAAATATTAAGTATTATTACATTATATTAAGTATTTAAAATAAGATTTTAAAGAAGATTATATAAAGAAAAAACTGGTTTATTACAGCGTTGTTTTCTTTATACATCACTCTCTTTTTGCGGGAATTACTAAGAATTACAGAGAATTTGGCGTTTATTGTTCAATTTATACTATTCAATTAGTAAGAACTAGTCAAAAGATTAAAAACAAATCCATTGGACATAATAAGATTTATATACACTGCAACACGACTATGTGACTTTAACTTTTATTACATAATTATACTATAATAAATTGAATATTTAAATTTATAATTATTCAATTTGTTATATTATAGTTATATTATTATGAGGCCATTCGTAGCGTAGTGGCACGAAGTGTGACTGTAAAACCGACTGGTTATTGGTTCGATCCCTCCCACTCGAGGAGATGAAATATTTACTTAAATTTATATTTCCATTTCTTCGCTC
>DWAN01002544.1:0-14945 GCA_018230445.1 Heliconius hewitsoni | reverse complement strand
AGGTTCCCTCTGCCTACCCTGCTGTGTGCGGGATACAGCGTGAAGCTGATATATAAAACTCTTCCCTTACCGAGTGACTAAAACTGAAAGTGAAAGGCTTGCCGTGCCCTTGGGGGTGTGGGAGACCATCAAAATAAAATTCACATAATTCCTATGGAAACGGAATTATACAAGTTTTCCTGCTACCATTAAAAATATATAAAATTATGACGGGATTGACATACCCAGAGATCAACATCATATCATTTACCGCAGAACCTAATCTTGAACATTTTCATAACTTTGTACTCGTGTAGCGTAAAAGGTACTAAGAAAATAATTTTAGAGAATAAAATAAGAATTGAAATATGTTATTCAAAATTTATACTCTTATTTAAAGATCGTGATACAATGGTGAAACTATAAGGATGTGAGTTCGACTGCCACTCGAGGAAACGAATTATTAAATATTTCAATTTCATCGCTTTGGTAACGAGGAAAATCGCGGCGCTACGTTGATTTCCGCCACTCGACAGCCAATGCCTCTAGAATTCAGCGAAAAGTGGGGAACGCAAGTGTCTTAACGAGAACATATTGTCTTAACACTAAGTTTTTTGGTTCCCTCTGACTTGTGCGGGATATATCGTGAGACTAAGCAAAATTAAATATTTTATGGATGTAATTTCATGAGAAAGACGAACACCACAGCGAGTCGAAAGCTAGCCTAGCATATTATTACAACATATAATATAATATTCAACAAAACTTTAGACAAAACAATAAATCTATCTGACATCGTGACGTAATACATTAAATAGTAAGTAAAATCAACAAGCTAACTCCATTTAAAACCGACCATTTCATTTATCATACCGCCACTAAACTTTACACCGTCATCCGAATGCAAAATACATAACAAAATTCCAACTATCGCTATTAAATGCTTGCATAAACTATAAATTTCCACTGCAATTTAACTTCTGTGAAATACGACTGAAATGAGAAAAAACGAAAGTTATGTGCACATATGTATGTATATTATATAATATATTAATATTAGAAATTGTCCTTAAATATTCTCTTGTCGTATCGTGGCACAGTGCGACACTATCGAACTGTTAACTAAACGGTTGTGGGTTTGATACCTACTCGGGGAAGGGGTCGTCTGTGAAATTATTTTAATTTTCCCGCTATACACAAAATCTACCGCAGGAAATTATTACAATTTTCCATTGTATTGAGTACCGACAGTCAGCACGCAAATTCTTGAAAATGAACGGAGAGCAGAGAATGGTATGTCTAGACACTAATTTATATTAAGCTTGCCAATAAAAAAGAAATTGTAAAAACTATACTAAAAAAAACTAAGCATCTTTTTCTGTCGATTGACTATAAAGGATAAAAAACGAACCAGTGGTAGCATCATTCGATGATCAAAAAGTGCTTGTCTATTTGTATAAAGAATATTTTGAATTTGAGATACCTTACCGATAAGTTATTCATACACTTATACAATTTCACTTAATGGAGAGAGAACATTAACTAAATACTTCCTACGCTTCCAATCGAACCCACTACCATTATATACATTAAAAGAAATTAAGATTTATAGTTGAACGCGAGAAAGATTTCAATTTAAGTATCGCAATCCAATTTCACACGGCGTTGGCTGTAATGAGTGGCAGTTTCAAGTTGAATTTCTGAATTAGTACTTTTAAGTTTACCCACTCTGGATACCTAGAGCAAAGTTTTAAATGAGCTTATGATAAAGAGACTCTTTCTCACTACTTTATGATCATCTGAACTGCGTTTTCTTATAACTTATTCACAATTTTTGTGTGGTTCTCCGGATAAAAGTTTTCTTCGAGCAACGTGACGTTGGTGAAGTGATTCTGTGCTGGCTTGCACGTTCGAAATGCCATAATTAAAGAACTATACTGAATAAAAGCTTATAATGTTGTCAAAATTATTTATTATAACAAAAATAAATGTATAATGCTTATTGAGAAAAAATATAAATAATTTACAAATAAATATAGCGCATTTTTTTCAACTGTGGATAAATCGATCAATGTTATTCAAAAATCAATATTTTGAACTTCATCATGATGAATGATTCCTGCGCACTACACATTCGCAGTTTCTAATAAATTATAAATACTAAATTAAATTATAAGAATATATTATATAAAATTAAATGTAGCAACACTGTTAAAATCAAACAATTTTAAACTAGTCTATGCTCTAAGTGAATTTTGCATACGCCATAATCTGTGAAATTTATGGAAAATATAAATATAAAACCTTTTTGCTGTTACATAAATTCACATAAAGCTTGACCCATTGAGGATAAAAAAGTGTCAGCCAAACGTCCGTACTATTTACAAAAGTAACATTCAAAATGGCGTCATCCATCATGGCGGCTATGTTTGGCGCGAATAAATTTTGGTAAATCCCCACGTCGTTGTCACAGCGTATATTGTAATTATGATATTACTAATTGACTTTAACTAGGTACATTTTTAATTGAATAATTTATGTGAAGAAATTCGGATTTTATTTATTTTTAGCAAATCTACGGATTAAAGAACATAACGAATGAAGAATGAAGGTTTTTAATATCTATATATCACATATAAGGGCTTAATTATAAACGCAATAGTTATGAGATCTTTCCCCACTCGGGTGAATGAATTATTTTCATTTCCTCGCTCTGGTAACAAAACAAAGCATGGCGTTGAGTTCCGCCTCTCGACAATTGATTCCCGTGAATTGAGCGAAAAGCAAGAAACGTATATTCTTAACACTAGGTTCCCTCTGCTAACTCAATGTAATGCAAATTCAATCCACAAATGTCGCTGGTGCAACAAATTTATTGAAAAACTCTTCAAAAATGTAATATAAATATTACATTTTGAAAAAAATATTCAATATATTATTTATCAATAATAAATAGATTTTTCTTCAATCCTTTTATCCGCGAAAACCAATACGACAGTACAATATATCCAAGTATGAAGATGAAGCATTAACTATACTAACATCATATCTGCCTGTCACACGTACAAACTTATACACATAAATACATGACAGATCACAATGAGAAAACTGTCGATCATAACGCGCTCTAGTTTTGTGATAATGTGGCTTTGATGTAGCCATTTTTTTTTTTGCAACCTTCACGCTTTATCCTGCATGGTAGAGGGAACCTAAGGGGAAATATTAAGATTCTAGAGATTTTCCATTCCCGTAATTATAGCAACGTTTTTCGAAACATGTGTTGAGTGGTGATATTTAGCGCATCACTTTAGTTACCGCAGCGTAGAAATAAAAATATTTAAAATATAATCATTGCTCCGAGTGGAGATTGAACCCACAACTGTACCACTATACCTTAACAGACGGTTCTATGTTTTATTCTTATATTAAAATATATAAATAGATTTTTTATATATTTTTTCGTTTATTTATAGTATATTTTAAAAATAATCACAAGATTCTTTTATGTCAGGGAACCTAGTGTTAAGATACTCCGTTCCCCACCTACCGCCGAATTTTGGAGACATTTGCCTCGACACCAGAGCGAAGAAATGGAAATATAAATTTAAATAAATATTTCATTTCCTCTACTGAGGATCAACCCATAACTAGATTTGCTTTTTTTATTTTTTTTATTCTTTTGTGTTGAATTAAGAAGACATGTCGAATCCTCGAAACGCAAACAAAATTGCAGACCACGATAAATTTAAAATATCTCACCCCAAGTTAGAACCGAACCCACAACCATCGAATGGTGTAAAATTCTCAAATCTTAAACAGAAATACCACATTAACTATGCTAACATAATAACATTGTGCGTCGCACGTCGCTCGCAATGTGAGAGCCATCTATCGAAACGCGCCCTACTTTTATAATAAATGTGCGTTGCTTTCGATGTTTTCATATTTTTTTTCTGTCATATACCGACATCAAATATGTCCATTTAGAACGGAAATGAAACTACTGTGCTAAATATAGCTTTTTTATATGAGCATGGCTGAATATATATTTTTTTTAGTTTCGCAATGTATGCACAGGAGCCCTATTGTTAAGAGAATAAAAAAAGCAAATTGAAAATTACTTTGAGGTATTGTGCTTGGAGTGAAGGAACTTAACACCGCACAACTAGGGCCAGGAAAATGAAAACAACGTTTTCCTCTGACTCCTAAGTAGGTATCGACCGATAACAGTTACAGCTACTTACCTTAGTCAGATGCTTTCCCATTGCGCCACTTAGGCATTGTGGAAGCTTACCAAAGCAAAGCAAAGCTATAACATGACGGCGCAACCTAACGCCGCAGTTTCTTAAATGAATGATATAGGATGCGAACCCATACTTATCTTTCGTCAATATTCACATTATACCACAAATGTTTAATTTTTCATACTAAAAGTATTACTTCGTTTAGAAACCTAAGCCTACGCAAAGTTCGTGTCGCTAGTGTATAATATCATTACAAGCCATGCATGACAAACTTAATTTCACGATCTATAGATCCCCATATTAAATTGGTTATATTGAATTTCTATAAAAGGAACTTTAAGTAACTTCTGAGTTTTATAGCCAGTGGTTTTGCATTATATTATTCGGCGTCTTATTTTTCTATGATTAAGCCTCATATTGTTGGAAGTTAAAAAATTCTCATAGTTTTCTTTCTTAAAAGTTTTGTATGAGCAATAATTTTTTTTATACCTTTATGATGCAGTTATTTAACATTTTGTATGTGCAAAAAAATCCTAATAATCCTCGTTTATATTTTTATTTATTTTCTCACTTTTCCCCCTTTCACACTAGTCACGTCACGCTTATTCGATCATAATTGAATAGGCAGAGTGAACTTAAAACCCAATTTCCAAATCATTGCGCATTGAGTGAGACACTACGTCACGATCACTTTAATTCGGCTACTAAGAGAAAGTTAGTAAAAAACACAGAAAATAGAAACTTATCACTAAAATGGAAAAAAGACATACAATATCAAGTTACATGGCTTTTAAGTTTCTCATTTTATGAGTACATTGTCTCTTTAATAAGTGAAATAACTGTGAAATTATATATACATACATACATATGTGTATACTCATATAGAGAAAACGAACGCAAATGTAATAATATCGAATCTATAGGCAGTTGTCAAAGTCAACAGTAACATACACGTTACGAAGAAAAAATATCGGCTGGTGAAAATTATATTTGTTGGTATTACTCACCTATGCGAAGTAGGGTTGTGAGAAACTAAATTCCAAACAGCCGTAATCGAGCAACAACCTTTTAAAATGTCTGATTGTAAATCAGACATTGTAAAAGTTTGTGGATCCGATCCCACTCATGGAAATGAATTATTTTCATTTCTTCGCCCTGCTAACAAGACAATGCGCGGCGTTCCGCCACTCAATACGCGATATATCAAAAATTTAACAGGAAGTGTAGCTGGCAGTGTATTAAGTTATGTTATGTTCCCTCTGTAAACAGAATACCCTGCTATATACCCTGCTATAAACAGAATCCAACTTAACTACGAAAATCTTTTTCTGAACTAAGTAAATATATAAGTAACAACCATAATTATACTAATTTTACAATATTTAGATATACGGACTTATACAATATTTTTATAGTTATAAAATATAACAATTATCATCTTTTCTAACTCTTAACAACAAAAATTTAACATGAAAAACAGCCTTAATAAAAAATTAACAACACAACCCTACTAACACCGCTATCACGGCAAATCACACGTCGCGCCGTGTCGCACATCCGCAAACATTAGTCAACGTAAAAAAGGGGAGATAAATGAGGGAAAAAAATCAGTCAAGTGCAAGCCGGTCTCGTTCGTTGACGGTTCCGTAATATTTTCTATGATTGTAACAGAATGAGAATTGTAGAAGTTGATAAATGTATGGGTATCCCCATACTTGCAAGCACTTATTTAGTATGAAATGAACTACAAATATTAAATTGTTATGTTTTATTTCTATGATAATTTTTGATATTACATTTTCTCCTATCTCTACGCGACGAACAAAAGTGGTCCGGTCCAATCCGTTCAAATCCAAAAAAGAAAGACAGGCAGATAGACCGACAAAAAAGTGATCCGTTTCAATCCATTCAAATTCAAAAAAGGACTCCATTTTTACTTCCTTTAAGGCACGGAACCCTAAAATGAAGGAACACGGGGAAAAACAGAGTAAGGCAAAGAAAGATGGAGAATAGCAAATAGTGGACCGACACGGCACGACCGACGCGATGTTACGGGATGGGGTAATTTGTGACGGTGAGTCGGCAACTCACGTGTTGCTTCGGTTGATCGAGTAGAGTTTCCTCTATGCGTGTTTTTTGTATTTTAAAATTTTCTTATTCTAGTTTGGCTAATAGAATGCTATTTATGTTTTTGTGATATTCTAATACTAAATGATATGGATATGGGGTAAATAATTATATTAAAAATTAGTATAATTAAAGGGTGTTGGATAAATAATTTATTATAATAATTTGGGTTCTATAATCATTTTTTGGGATTTTTTTAATTGTAAAATAAATCGAATTTACCTAAATGGTCTACAAAATTAAGATTTAAAGAATATCCAGGAGATGTAGGTTCTAAACCCACAATGCCAAAATTTGTCTTTCCAAACCGAAGACTCTTAAGTAATTTATCAGAGAGTATGTGAGGACCGAACCCACAACCATACTACTTATAATCCGATGCTGTCCTACTGTACCACTATGGCATTTTTAAAAACATTGGCTATTCTTATAAAATTTATAAAAATCATAGCAGTTTATAAAGGCACAATATATTTTTAAATTGAAGTCTGGAAGTAAAGCTACAAATAGTAGTCGACGTTCAACTTGGTAGTAGGTCAACTAACAATATATTTTAAGCTAATTGTATACCTAACTTACAAGTTTACTAGAGATTAGTGTTCATTTTTAAGGTTCCGTACATCAAAAGAAAAAAAGGTGATTATATCATTACTTTGTGGGCCGTTGGTCTGTCTGTAAAGACTTTTTATCTCAAGATCTCGTGAAGGTAACATACTGAAATTAATACTAAATATTCAAGTCCATAAAGTTTGAAAAACAAAAATAATCAAGCTTCCGTGAGTCTCGTGTTAGTCAAAGAAATCAAAAGAAATGATCTAAAGTTGAGCATTTAAGCATAGGCAAATATCAAATATGATGATAATTACTGTCATTATATCACACCATAAGACATTTCTCTTATACTTGAAATCAGACACAAAATAAGAACTTGCAATATAAATAAAGAAAGAAATCTGAAAAATAGATATTTATGTTGATTTTACAAATAAAGCTATTGCCACTTTATAATAGTAGTTTTTTTATACAATATATACAGAGTGTATACTCTAGTCAAAGTTAAGACTTTGTGGGGATGTATATCCCCACAAAGTCTTAACTTTGACTTAAGACACGCTTTGTTTCTCAATTTTTATGAATTGTACTCCTCGCTAATTTACAATCATGAAATTAGTCTGGAACCCTTGATGGAGTCAGACTCGCACTTGGCCGATTTTATATTATTAATAAAGCGATTTGTTTTCTTATTGTTTTCGATTGTAATGTCTGAACTTTACTTAAAGTTACAAAATATAACATAATACAAAAAAAATATTAAAGATTTTACGATATATTTAGAGGCCGTAGTGGCAGTACAGCGTTATTTACAGGTCTGGTAACAAGACAAAGCCCGACGTTGAATTTTGCTGTTGAACACTCATTATCTCTTTAATTATCTATAATACTAGGTTTCCTCTGCCTACTCTACTATAGGAGAGTGTAAGGCTAAAAAATATAGAAGTTTGGCCCCCATATGGGAATCGAACCCACAACTGTCGCGTTTCCAGCGCGTTTGTGCCCCTGCGTCAGGCCTCTAAATCTCACAAATCATATCATCAATTTATCTAAAGCTTAAGAAGTGATATCTGAAACAATAATAGATGTGTTCCGTACAGCCATTAGGGGCACGTGAGTAATAATAAAATAAATAATATAGATTACCAAGGTAGGGCAGCGGTAATCAAAATAAACGGTAATACAAGGATAAGACACGCTATTATCCCCATATGTGTACGTTGGACGCTGTTTGTATGTAGCACATAAGTAGCTTTTATATTTACGTCCCCAATGTTACTTGATAATATTTTACTTTACCCATAGATCGTTTTACTTTTACAATAGAAATAAACAAGAGAGAGAAGACAATTATGAGTTTGATATAATTACTGCTTCACGCTTTTTCCGAAATAGCAGGGTAGGCAGCGGCAACCTTGTATAGGTTCCCTATTTTCTTAATTCTTCAAGATATTGCGTTGTAATTGATAATTTTAAGAAACACATAGTATTTGCGTCCATAACAATAGATTCAAAAGCTTCACTTTATCTGTCATTAAAGAAATTGAAAATTAAACTCCCTACCAGTGTGTATAATAATACAATTTCGCATTGAGCCATAAAGGTTCAGAATAAATAATAAAAGAGCATTACCTGTATAAAGACAAGCGGTAATCGTAAAGAACGACACATCGAGGTTATAACCGAGAATTACTGGCACGGTGTGTATTTAATCGTACCATATAATGGAGATAGCGGAGTTGAATTCAGTTTTATATATTTATTTTTCTTTAACCTTTTCGAATGTTCTAGAAGTGAAGATATAATATATTAATAATATTATGTTTTATTTTACTTTTTTCTTTAAATACAGAAACTTATCACCGTAATTTCATATATGTATATAGTAAACATATAGATGCTTCACGCTGAATTCCTCATATAACAGGTAGGCAGAGGGAACTTAATGTTAAGACACTCCGTTCCCCACTTTCCGCCGACTTCTTGAGACATTGCATGTAGAGTGGCGTGACCCTACACCGTGCTTTGACTCATTGCTAGAGCTATGAAATAAAAATATTAAATATTTAATTCAAGTGAGAATCGAACTCACATTCGTAGCTTCTACGTTCTGACGCTATGCGCTATGACTTCATAAAAATTTACCACATTATACTTATTAAGATGTTTCTTTGTTTAATAGCAGCTTCACCTTCACGCTTTTTCCCACATAACAAGGACACTTAATGTTAATATATTTATTAGTTTTTGCTTTCAGTCCAAAATTATCTGATCTTTTTGGAACGAAGTGACTTAACACTAGGTTCTTTTGCCTTCCCCGCAATATACGTAAGGAGAAAAAAGATATAATCTCAATATAAAGTAGGTATATACTACATTTAAGCCTCACCAAGTAATGGTTTTAATATGCCGCGCGAAGTTTTAAGTCACGCACATTATCCAACCCTCATATCATTTGTTCTGATTATTGTTACTCCCTAGCGCTCTTTTATATTTCTATTAAGTTTAATTTACTTTTATGAAATACTTGTTCTTTCTCACGGCGTCACTCGCAACGTGATATGATATAGCCTTTCTCGATAAAAGTATACTAGTTTCTATAACAAAAATATATTTTTTATTTTGAGACGGTTTTTAGTTCGTGAGCTTAGCTCGTTCAATCCAACAAACTTGTATAGATTTTTTTTAATTATTTGGTCACAGGTTCGAATTTTATTAGATAGTACAGTACTAGACAGATTAGTACAGTTCTATTCTTAAAAGAAGAGCAGCTTAACGCTGTATCCCTCTTATAACAGGGTAGGCAGAGTGAACCTAGAGTTAAGACATCTCGAGGTATTGCGTGTTGAGTGGTGGAACTCAACGCTATGCTTTGCCTTGTTACCAGAACGAGAAAAATAAAAAATAAACATTTTGTATTCTATTTTTTGTATTTTATTTTTATTGTAGTGTTGCCATTGCTGGCGACGTGACTCTACCACACGTACTTTAGTCGCCTCCTACGACACCACCAGTACCAGGATGATCCTATTCTAGGCCGGGATCACACGGCACAAATTTTACCAGATAAGAATTGAACCCACAATTGTCACGTTTACAGTCATTTAAGCACCTGTGCCACAACGTCTTTAAATATTAATGTAATCTACGCAGATAAATCTATAATTATAAAGCTAATTTATATTTCCTACATATTTTATTAGATAATTGTGTTCATTACATTCGAAATACGTCCTAGTTGTATACTTGTTAAAATCTAAAAATCAGCTTCACGCTGTATCCCGCACATAGCGGAGTAGGCAGAGAGAACCTAGTGTTAAGATACTCCGTTCCCCACTTTCCGCCGTGTTCTAGAGGCATTGCGTTTAAACAAAAGAACTCAATGCCGTGCTTTGCCTCGACACCAGAGCGAAAAACTTAAATATAAATGTAAGTAAATATTTCATTTCTTCGAGTAGGGATTGAAGCTACAACCAGTCGATTTTACAGTCACACTTTGTGCGCCACAACTGGCCTCATACTTGTTGCATCTCATTTTTTATTCTTTCCATATCCTGATGACCTAAAATTATTTTTTCTATTATTTTTTGAGGAAGCTTATTCAAATAATTATTTTAATTATAGGTATTTCCTTTTTATTTCTCAATGTAAAGTTAGAGAGAGAAAATAGTCTTAAGACACTTCGTTCTCCTATTTCCAAGTTCCAGACAATGTCGTGTGGCGAACTCAACGATTTCATTTAGTATTATATTTTACTTTATTACAGTTTAATAAAACTACAACTATACTCTAAACGTTAGAAGTAGGTATACAAAATATTTTTCTAAAGAAAACCCAACATATTTGCTAAGTTAATTACAAAAATACTATAAAAAGCAACTTCTGTAAAAGGTACGCGATGAAAGGAGCTCCTACGATGTTCATTTTATATTCTTGCATAGGTTTGAGAAAAACTTATTTAAGATTAGTACTGAGATTATTATAACTTAACAAAATTCTAATATGACATTTTATTTTTTGTATTTTTAATGAATTCAAAGTGTGTTTCACGCTGTGTTTGGCAGGATGGGCAAAAATTTTAAATAAGAATAAAGCACCTCGTCCCCCATTCGACATATTGAGATTGTCGGCGAAACCCAACGCTGTTCTTCGAGGAGACAAAACCTGAAACATTATTAAGTGCGTATCACCTCTCCCCCTATTTTATATTTGCCGTATTAAAGTATCGAATTTACAACAATAATCTTATAAAAGCCACTTCCAATTATGAACCCAACGCTGGCCGCCCAAGAAAAAAAAATGATACTGCCTCTTTTTTATTATCCGTATTTAAGAATCGAACCTACAACCAAAATATTAAAAAAATCTCATCCATACTCTACTATTAATTACAATTACAGCGTAATTACAGTCTTCCCTGAACGTTGTGCCTTCAAAAATTTTCATTTATATTACAAGCCTGTTTAACTGCACTTTTAACATAGTACAAAGGAATATTAAAAAATATCCTTTTTTTTCTCTGTTCTCTTTGAAACATATTTTAATTTTGGTAGCTTAGTTATGAGGAGTTTTGAGATCGTCATGGCAAAAAGTAACAGATTTCGGATTCGATTCTCACTCGGGGGAGTGCAATATTTTCACTTCCTCGTTCACGTAAAAAGACAAAACGCAGCGTTAACCTTCACCAGTAAGAACGCAATGTCTCAAAAATTGAGCTTAAAGTGTGAAACGAACGTATCTTTGCACTGGGTTCTCTAAACTTAATCTGCTATACGCGGGATACAGGTGGGGTTTTATTTTATTTATTTATTTTTAAGATTTTTTTTTTATTTCTATACTCTCTCGTATATAGCGCAGTATATTTTTTTCTTTTTCTAGCTCTCTCCAATATATTTTTTTAAGTATTAGAAATCGAATCTACAACCATTGCTTACAATAAAATATTATCCCCACTATGCCATAATAGAGTATTTTGAATGTAAAAATATTTTCCAGGATAAGCCACCGCGATGACGGGCCAGGATTCCCCCTAATCCCAAACAATCCCGGGGTACTGGTGAATTTGAACGGGATAACGTTACACCTCGGCCGGTAATATATTTTATACCTGTTCCATGGGTTGAATACTTAATTGACTTGAACATGATAGTAAAATACTAAAAGGAATATAATTTACTAAGATATATTTATATATATTAAATGATTTTTTTGAGTATGGCGTGATTAAGCAGCGGATCATTTGACTGCGGAGATGGTTGTGGGTTCGATTCGCACTCGGAGAAAGTAATTGTTTTAACTTCCTTGCCCTCGTTAAGAAGAGTAATCGCGGCGATGAGTTCCGCTCCTCAATACACTAAATCTCAAAAGATAGTCGAACGATTCTTCTTTTTCCTACTTACTAAAAACAAATGTATATTTTGTTCCTCCCTCACTTCCAACATTACGTGTTGGAACTCAACGCCACGCCTTGTCTTTTCTCTTCTTATTAAAATTAATTTATAATAAAAATAATTTATACACCTTACTTGAGACCAGTTGTGGCGTATGAGAATAAGTATGCGACTGAGTTGTGGTGCAATTTCCGCCCATAAGAAAATAAAAATTTTATATGCTTTCGATTCCAGGTTCCCTCTGCCTACCCTTTGATATGTCATGTGCAGGATACAGCGTGAAGCTAAAAAATAATTTAATAAAGATTAATAAAAAAATATATTGTAGTGTAAGAGGTTTAATAAAATGAATTATGTTGAAAAAATCTTATTTTTTTCTGTCTACATGTGGACATCATTCGTTATCTTGAGACGTAAGTTAAGGCGGTTGAGCGGTAAACCGATTTAGTCGAGACGTGAGGATTCACCAAAATATGATTTATATATTTTTCGTCTACTAAAATAGAATATTGTGTAAAATATTTTTTATATTTAAAATTTTTTGTATGCTGATTCTATACTTAGGAAGTAAATTTAAAAAAAAACGTATAAAAATTGACACGCTATTTTAAAAAGAGACGGACCACGTGTCTGTAATGCTTAGTCAAAATATATTAAAAAAACACAATATTTTAAACTTTCTTTCTACTAATAAGAGGCCGGTCGTATCCCCCGACTGGTTGTGTGTTCGATACCTACTCAAGGATATGAAATATTTATTTAAATTTATATTTTCATTTCATCGCTCTGTGTAAAAAACTGTGTTAATTTAGAAATTTTATCCTATGCATGAAATAAGAAGTTGTTACGTTATGTGGTTCACTTTTTTTGTCGCTTAACAGTATAGATGTAGGTAAAGAAATTAGTGTCAAGACACTCCGCTATTCATTTTCAACCCGGAATCGAGACAAAGCTTGTTGAGTGTAGTCAAAATCAGGTGAGTTAGTTGATAACTAAGCTTATTTTGACTGGATGACTTAAAATTCAGCAACATAGCATACGAAACATTAAAGAACATTACAAATTCCGCAATTTTTATTTTTATTTTCGTTTTTGGCTCTATATCTCATGTAGCAATAGAATAGTAAGCGAGGAAATGAAAATAATTAATTTCCTCTAGTGGGAATCGAACTCACAACCATCGCGGTTGCGGTACATTTACACGTCACTGTGCGGTTTTTAATAATTAATATTAAACAGTGTAACAAAATTTATTAACAACAGCAACCTCACCAAGTAACTTTTAATAATTCAAAAGTAGAAGTAAGCAGTTAACCAGTTTGTTCTGACACGATAAGAAAGTTTTAAATTAAGTTATACATATATAAATTTCATATTCTTACAATATGATTAAACTTAATTTTTTTTTCTTTCCTAGTTATGGCCATAGATCTCACTTTAAAAAATAAATTATAAAATATATAAACTCACTGATAAATTATAAAAGTAACTACAGAACTTGACTTCGCATGTAGATTTTTGACATCCAGGTCAGTTATAGAGTATAGACGAGCGCCAAATGAGAATTTCTCGAAATGAAAAAGGAAAAGGATTTACGGCTAAACTTCACGATTAGGCAGAGCGCGGCGTTGAGTTCCGCCTCTCAACGAATTCGGCGAAAAGTGCGAAACCGACGTGTGCGACGACGTGATATTAAAACATGCCGTTCTCATTAAGACATAATAAGAACGGCATGTTTTAATATTAGAGTCCCAGGTTTTCTGTGCCCGCTATTTGCAGGATACAGCGTAAAACTAAAAAAAATAAAACAAATTAAAAAAACAAAAATATTTTTTTTTGAAGTCGGTTAATAATTTAGAATTTAACAAATTATTATACTATACACATAAGGATTTCGCGTTATAATGCCAAACCGTTACAATAAAATAGTGTGACAGTACAGTTGTGCATCCTGATGAATGAGCTCCGCGCTATAGCCGAACCATTCGCTTCGCTAATTGTTAAAAACTTTTAATTGGCCACAACTTTCTGTTTCGACTATAATAAACAGGCGTGGAGAAAGCGGAAATAGAAGAAAGGTAGCGAGTAAATTCATTTTACTTTTGTATTCAATATATATAATACAAGTGCATCTGATCGCTGTCTGTACATGGAAGATAAATGAGAAATTCAATTATTCGAGACGACGATCAACGAGAACTCAAAGCAATTGTTGAAACTTTTGTAGTTTTAAGTGTTTTGTATGTTTGTCTGTACGTTGGGGCACACTAATCTCAAAAACGGCTTTCAATAAAAAACAATTGCAAATATTTGTTGATTAGAAAGTAATTAATATTAGTAAATAAATAATAGCGGGCGAAACCACGAGCGGGGCGGTAGTTTTAGTTAAATAGTTTATATATATTTTTTTATATGCAACTAATATTCACACTTCAGCAACTTCACGCTTTTTTTTCTAGAGAAAACTAGATAACAATACTTGTTGAGTGGTGGAATTCAACGCCACACTTTGTCTACCAGAGCGGGGATATAACAAAAAAAATTTGCTATCAAGTGTGGGAGGTCAGTCGTGGCGCAGCTGCGCGAAGCGTGACTGTTAAACCGACTGGTTGTGGGTTCGATCCCCACTCGAGAAGATAAAATATTTACTTAA
>DWAN01002543.1:0-14946 GCA_018230445.1 Heliconius hewitsoni | reverse complement strand
GCTCCGTTCTCTCTGACTGCCCCGCTAGGGATAAAGCGTGAAGCTAAGTTAAGTTAAGTTAAGTTAGGAATTCATTTGTACATACATAGATTTGTAGCCGACACTCTAATTGAGTGTCGGCTACAAATCTGTGTATCTGTCTATTTTGTAATACAAAAAATAAAATTTTGTGATTCTGCTTTCACGCAAAAACTACTAAACGGATTTGGATAAAACTTTACAATAAGATTTTTCAGCAGACTACAATAAATATTAAAAATATATATAATGTGGCTATAATATAATAACAATATGAAGTAGACAAAGCCGCATTCGGGTCGCTAGTGTAGAATATAACGCAAAATCCTATAACAGCTAGTTAAGATTCGCTATAAAATAATAAAAAAATACACCTCAGGCTAAAATCAAATCAACCAGTAGTCAATTAAACCACTATAACACAACTGATTACTTAGTTATTACTTTGTCAAAACCAATTCTTCTTGCCAATAGTTACCGCAATCACCATTTTATAGTCGTCAAATAAAAATTTGCTTTTTAAAAAATATGAATCGTTATATATTCAGAGCCGTCTCTAATCGGAATAGGCGTAGGAATTTAGTTTCTTAATCAGTAGCGTTTCTCGTTATGTATGAAAAATTTTTATGTAGGTGTAATTAAGTAACCTTATAAGACTGTGTGGATTTAACGAGATTGTGTAGTGGCTAAAATTTGGGTTAGATACAGGGTCTTGTGTACGAAAAATTGTTTACATCGTTTTAAATGTAACAATTTTAACGGGTAGACTACACGTGACCACGGACTACTGCAAAGTGTTCGAAACGTCGGGTTTCCAAAAATGTATAATCCCATACGCGACATACGCGAATTAATCCGGTTAAAATAGTTTTATTTAAAATGTGTAATTCTCGTGAAAATCAAAGAACTTATTATGGTTACATGTTTTTTGACTTTTCTTTTATTGTTATCTATACTTACAAAGTTATTACAAAGTTGAAACGCGAGGCAAAGAGCGGCGTTAAGTTCCACCACCTAGTAATTTCTCCAGAAAGGTCGTTTAATTGAACGCGTCAATCTCAGGTACTGTTCATTTGCATTAAAAAAAAATTTTTATCTGCCTCTAGCTGTTTTAATTATTTTATTTTATTTTTTGACTATTATTCTTTTAAAATTATTCTACACCTTTTAAATTATTCTATATTTCAGTGTCTATAAATATAGTCATTAAGTTCATATATAAAAAAATCAATTCACTTTCAAATTGGTCTCGTCTAAAATTCTAATTAATACGAAGAAGGATTATTATAATTAATAAAAGCTGTATCATAATTCGTTTCACCTAATTATATGTGTGCTAACCAGTTTTTGGATTTTATTTCTTCTGAAACGTTCACAAACCATACTTTTTTCTCATAGTTGCTTTTTAGGACTTTCTTAAAAGTATTTAACTTGTATTAACATTCAAGATAGATTTTTTTTTCACACTCTGCTAACACGGAACCTTAAGTTACGCCACTCAACATACAATGCTTTAAAAATCGATGGAAAGTGGAGAACGGAGTGTCTCAATAGGGAAAGGGGCCTTAACAATAGCTTTCCAGGTTCCCAGTTCCCAGTGTAGTAGTACAGAATATGACTGCAAACATAATGTTTGCGAGTTTATTCACGATGACCTTACATATTATGCTATAATTAAACATAGATATGAACACATACCCGTATTTAATACTTACACAAGGTTTTATCTGCGACTTCCACCGCGTGGTCAAACAGAAATAACTAAGAACTATATACGAGTACATGATACGATTATTATTATATAAAACCATTAAACATATTGAGCGCAATATAATAGCCCATACTCCATAAAAAAGCATTGAAATATAAAAATACTTTTTTCTATTCCAATTAGTCCCAGGAAGTACTTCCTGATTTCTTCCTTTTCTATCGTTTTGACTTCCTTATTAGTGTTTTTAACCAAATAAAATCGTCTTATTATATTAATGTTGAGGTGAAGGTAAGAAAAACATATAAGATCAAAATCAATACAAAACAAACATTCACCTACTTTTACAAAAAAAATTGAAGATGCCATTATAGCATATATGTAATATGTAAATTCTGAAGCTTATCATAAATAGTACGAAATTGTAATTCAAAATGCGTTAGTCCACAAATCAGAGACACCGATAGGTGCGCAGCGGGTGGCTGCGCGTGCGCATCTATCGTTCCACTTACAGTTACTAGTATAGGAATTATTTCTATTTACATAGATATTCATGAAATATTTTTAGGTAAATAGTCGTAAATTAAACAAAATTATTATAAAAACTATTATGATCTAATACTATCTGGTTAGATCGGGATGCTTGTGAATAATTTAAATAATATATTGATTATTCGTGGAAATCGTTGTGTGGCAGTGTGGCAAAAAAAAGGTGTGGCAGTAAACGCGATAGTTGTGGTTCGATACAACCTAGCTGTGGTAAGGAGGTAAGTCAACAAACAAATGCCTCAAGAATTCGGTGAAAAATAGGGAACGTTAGTGTCTTAAAGGGAACAGAGTGTCTTAACAATAAATGCCCAGGTTCTCTCTACCTACTATGCAATATGCTGGATACAGCATGAAGCTAAAAATATAAAAATAATAAATGTTCAACTCTCACCGCTCCTAGACGGTACTAAATTTGAAAGTACATTACAAACAACGCCATTCAAGTGCACTAGATGCACAGTCCACGGTACGTTGACAAATATACCGTGTTCTTTACTTTATTCGCATATAGCGATGTCAAAAGCCTGTAACTTCGCTTATTTATGCTATGTATATTGTATTTATTAATGCAGTGTACTTCTTAAGAGTGATATAATGTTAGAAGGATAATGGTGTATTAGTTATTAAAGGTAGATCTTTTAGAAAAAAGATACAATAATCTACTTGTTGCAAGCTGTAAAGAGTTTTACGCTTTTTTCTGTATAAAAAGGTCAGAGGAAAGCTAGTACTCACTGTATCCTCCACATAACAGTGCAGACAGGGGGCACCTAATAACCTAGTGAGAATGGAGTGCCTTAGCACTCCGTTTCCCTTAAGACACTTCTGCTCCCCACTTTACATAAAATTGTCCAGGCATTGTATATTGAGTAGAGAAATGAGTTATCAGAGCCCGAAAATAAAAATATTAAATATTTCGTTCCCCGACTAGGAATCAAGCCTACAACCGTCGCGCTTGATAATAGCACCACGACAGCCCCATCAAATAAAGTTGTTTGTTATAATATTCTACCAAGTGGAGTGGAACAGAAACTTTGGCCTTTTTTTATTTTACTCTGCATCACGCATATAGCAGAATAAGCAAAACAAAAATATTATAGTATTATGATCCCTAGCTATCGAGACTTAAGAATAATTCAATACCTCCAGTGGGAATCGAACCTACAATCATCGCGGTTACAGTCAACCACAAAATTAATCAAAAAACAAACGGCATTCATATTAATGTTAAGAGACATAAATACTTGTTGAAGTCATGTTGTACGAACACCATAAGTACCGTAATGCGACGGAGCATGAAACGTACGCGCCTATGAGTGTATTAGAGTCAGTTTAAATAAACATTACACATTACGTATATATGAAGGTTCACTTTGAAATATATAAGTTAAGGAATTATATTTTATATAACTTAAAAAATATAGATGACGATAGTTTGATTACGATCTTGATAGTTGTGGGTTCAATTTTAATTTTAATTTAATTTAATTTAATTTTAATTTTTAAGTGCAATTTATATAGAAGAGCTTAATTCTAAAACATTTTTTTATACCTGAAAGATTACATTCTGTTGGCTAAGGAGCTTCTCCCGTGTGAAGGTTTCATCCAAAGACTTTAATTGCTTACGAGCTTGGGCTATTCATATGAATTCTGGACCAGTTATTTTACTGATATTATCCTCCCATTGTACGCGGGGTCTACCTTTTTCAACATCCCCATTTATTTATATATTTTTTCCATAAAATCCTGCATTGGTTGCCGTCAATGCCGTTGGCAACCATCAAAATTGTAAGGAAACAGAGTGTCTTGACACTATGTTGGCTTACTGCTAAACTTGCGTCATGCTGTAAGAATTTCAAATACTTATAAGTAACTTTTAACTAACTATTAGTACGTTCCCATATTTCTTGGTCAATTATCGTTTTGAAGTAACAAATTGTGTTACATAATAAAAATAACCACTAGATTGTGACTAACACAGTGTATAAATCTTCGTTTATCTAAAATATTATTACATATTAATTAACTTTCGTTTTCTATCAGCTCAGTCTAAAGTCTAAATAAGCCTTTTATTGACGGGAAAAAAAAATATTGACGTATACAATATATATTTTTATTTTTATATTTATATTTTGAATTTCTTATATTATAATAGAGATTATACTAAGATATAATTAGGTCTAGCTCTAAGTCTAGTTTCCCATACATCGCTCAAAGACACAGTGCATGTGTAGAGTGGTTAAACTCAACGCCGCGCTTTGTCTTGTTACCATATCTAGTAAAAAACCTATTCGTTCTACTGAGTAAAAATCGAAACCACAACCGTCACGTACCGACCAGACCATGCACCATTGCGCCACGACGGCCGTAAAAAAAATATATTCAAAAAAAAAAACTATAATTCTAATAAAATCCAAACATTAACACAAAAATCGGTTACCTCTTACGGGTGGTCCTATTAGACAGTGACCACTTATCGTACTCGTTTACATATATTACATAAATTGTCATTACAACAATCACTCCGTACGGCTACACTGATAGGTTGTATAGCTTTGATATGGATTCACCGCTGGATTTCTTGAACTAAAGTGGAGTGTACACTATCGATTTGATTAAAATAAGACTAAGATTTTCACACTTCTATCCCTTAGTTTTCGGCGAATTATTCAGTATGATTGTGAGTGGCGAATATCAATGCCGCGCTTTACCTCGTTAACAAAGCGAAAAATGTAATTATTACATATTGTATTCCCCCGCTTGGAAATAGAACCCACAACTGTCGCGTTAACAGTCGCATCCTCGTGCTTCTGCGCCACGGCATAACAAAAACTTTATGAAATAAATATTTAAAAAAACACAGTCGCAAGTCTAATATAAGCCTAATAGATTTCAATCTATTTACTCATACTTGATTTTTTTCTATCCAAAGTGTTACCTTTAACATATTTTATACGCAATTTTATTGAGCATTATCTATTTATTACGTCGAATAAATAATGTCTCAAAATGTTTTTTATCCAATCGGTACTTTCCAATGGACCTGACTATACCTTTTTATTGGATTTATTGATAAGTTATTTATTCAGTTGACCACCATGTCTTGATGCTTTTAATAACTATTATCATTTAGCAGAATAAACAGTGAAATGTAAGTGCTCAAAACATTTCGTTCTCCATTTTTTCATCTTTTATATTATTAGAGATTTCATCTTACCGAACCAAAATAATTTAAATTAAATCCTTTCTTGAGGCTGTCATAGCGCAGTCACACAGTATGACTGTAAACGCGACTATATTATTTTCGATATCAAATTGGGGGAAATAATAATTTTAATTTCCTTGTTTTATTAATATGACAAAGTGCGGCGGCGACGCCACTCAACACGTAACATCTCGAAATATGTGGAAGACACTCCGTCTTAATACTACAATCCCTCTACCTTGCTAAATGTGAACACAGCGTGAAGAAGCATTCTTAAGTGGAGATCGAACCTATAACCGACCATTTTTTTATATTTAATATAATTTTATTAATACGCCTTTTCATTCAAGCTGCCATTTCGTAACTTATGGTGTGCCCTAACCATTTGTTAGCGATACCGATTTACTTGCTTAAGTTAGTTTGGAGAAAGTCGGTTGATTTTTAATTAGTTGTGTCGTAATTATTTTAAAATTCTTGTTTTTTTATGTTATAATTCATTTTCATGTAAAGAAAATTAAGAACTGATGTAAAATACAAATGTTTGAATACTTTAACAAAATTTAAGCTTAATAATAATCTCTTTAGCTTCTCGCTTCATTGTGCACTCAGCAGAAGGAATCTATTGTGAGACAGTCTGTTCCGTTCACCGCTTTCAGCGTAATTCTGGAGGCACTGCGTTTTATCAAAGCGAAGAAATGAAAGAAATTAATGACAAGGCCAGTTGCGCAGGGGCATAAAGTGTGATTGTAAACGCAACTGGTTGTGAGTTCGATCCCCACTCGAGGAAATGACATATTTATTTAAATTTATATTTCCATTTCTTCGCTCTGGTTTAGAGGTAAAGCGTTGATTTCCGCCACTTAATACGCAATACCTCCAAATTCAGCGTAAAATGGGGTCTTAACACTAGGTTCCCTCTACCTACCCTGCTGCGTGTGCTTCATTCTTCATAAGCTATTCACTGCATAAACTTTGAATTGATTTATTTTGGAAACTATTGTGAAATAAAACAGCCTTAGAAACAACAATTCCTATGGAAATGCATACAAACAATGTTGTACGTTGAGGTGCATTAAAAACGTGATCAAAATGCAAAAGTATATTACAATCGATCTATTAAACCGAATAGTAAGTACATTGACCTAATGAACTACTTAGTCTTACATAAGGCGTCGCATAAAGAATATAAAATAACATTTATTAATTTTTCTCGCGTGCTTTGCCGTCAACACTTAATTATCCAGTTAAAAAGCACAGTTAAATTTAAACCTTATAATTTAACTGGATGGTTTAATTTAACTGGAGGCGAGGTACAACCTTTTGTTATAAAAGCCCAGTTAAAACGCGCTAAGGATTTGCCGTGTGAATTATCAATGTATATCGGACGCGAGTAGACTATTAATAAAGGTAGGTGTTGAAACGTACATGTATTGAGCACCTAAGTCACGTGATTGGGGACAAAGAACAATAATCTTGTAAATTTAACTGAACTTGTTTTAAAAATTATTAAATTTGTATTGAACAGCGTTAATGATGAGTGAAATTTATTTTATGATAATGTGATAACATGAACTTAAGATACAAATAAAAGAGGCCAGTTGTGGTGCAGGGGCGCGTAAGTGTGCGATTATAAACGAGTCAGGCTGTAGATTCGAATCCCAGTCGATGAAGTGAAACATTTAATATGTTTATTTCTCCGCTTGGATAACGGAGCAAAGGGCGACGTTCCACTATTCAACAAAAATATCTCCAGAATTAAGCGAAAAGTGATGAACGGAAGTGGGAATGGAGTGTCTTAACACTGTCTCAAATTCCTTCTGCCCAATCTGCTATGCGGCATACGGCGTGAAATAAAATAAAAAAGAAATAATGTATTCCTTCATAGTGCTATGTTAAGCTCAAAAAGTATAGATTTTCATAATCTTAGTATGTCTATTACTGTCATTAATATATTATTTTATTTTTCAGAGGTGTAGCGAAACGCTATTCAGTTTTACAATAGATGTCTTTACAAATAAAAAAGGCTATGACGTCAAATAGTTCTGTCCGTCTGTCTATTAAATAGGTAATTTGCGAAGACTTATATTTTATATAACAGTCACGAAAGCTTTATAAATATAAATTGTTATACAATTCAAATAGTAGGTGCGGTATCTTTGGCATTATAATATGATGTCACAAAAGGAATCAATGTACAGATCACATTTGTACTTAGCAGTCGTTTTACGTAGAGTTTAGCATATATTTGACATTGGTTTGATATCTTTAGGCTTTCTACAAACTGAAGACAAAAATGCACCTCTGTGCTACTTAGGGGTGGTTTTATCTTTATTATAACAAATATTAAAAATTTTATATTTCTTATTATTTCTGTAAGTAGTTTTAACTGTGAAAATGTAGAGATATAACCTAAATATTCAAGATAGAAAATTATATTTTAAGAATCAATATCTAGATTTACTACTTTCTACGTTGGTATCGAAAGAATATTTATAGATACCAATATAGAAAAAATATATATCTACAAATTGTCGAATCAGTGTAGACTCCCTAATTAGCCACTCCCATCAATATATAAGAGATGGCGCTGCAAAACAATAGATTATGTGATCTACATAGAAATCGATTCGTTTGGTCAGTTGTGCAAAAACTCGCGGTCAAATACGTAATGTGTTGAATGTTAAAGATAAGAAGTGTTCACGTGATATTGACATTATTATTTTTTGGTTTCACGTTTTATCCCGCATTCCGTAGGGTAAGTATAAGGAACTTAGTGTTAAAATAGTTAAAGATGAGTGGATAAATACGTCACTAATTCTTAATAAATATCTTGAAATAACTAATATTTTTAAGAAATGTGAAATAATCTTTATCGATGAAATAATTTTAGTGTAAAACTAAGTATTATTTTTTGTCCGTTTCTCTTGCCAGCTCAGTGATACAGAACCACTACATTTCAAGCTTCAATTCAAGCTCAAAGCTATCTAAAATCCTAGTAATGCCTACAGGCATTACTATTACTATTTTCTAAAATAGAAAAAAACTTTAAATATTTTAGCGAGAATAGATGAAATATTGGTCATTGCATATATTTTATGTCAGAAATAATTAATCTTACGCACAAAAGTGAAGCAAGCATTTCCCTCAGTAATAGAAATTACATTACTCATCACAAAGACAACCTACGACACTCACGAGCCATTCACTAGATGAGCCCTCATGATTTATACTGATTTTCACTACCAGGATCTTTTAAAAGGCAAATTGAATTTTGATTGGTTTCATTATATGAAACTGGTCTGTAGACCTTATTATTACCTATAAATATATTATATAAGTTCATTTTGTTTTAATTTTGATTGACCTATTTGGATCGTTCGTGATTGATGTAACGGCGGGTGTTAATTTGTTTTGCAAAAAAATATTGTTAATGATGATTTAGGCTATAGCTATAGATAATCTATTAACGTTTTAGGGTTCCTTGCCTCCATAGGTCCCTTACAGAGCCACTTTTTGTGCGTCTGTCCTTCTATCAGGGCCATTTATCTCGAGATCGTCCGGGGATATTTATCTATAATTAACTTTATTTACTGTGTAATCCAAATCTTTAGCGTATTTCCCGTAAACTAACAATTATGAAATTAAAATGGCCGAAAAATGTGTTTTTTTTTTCAAAGACAAAAATTATCACGAGCTTGTAATTGTAGTCCATTTCAAATAAAATTGAATCATACGCCTGATGATGATCTTAAAATTGTCAATTTTTATAAGTTGTTGTTCACGTCGAATTATTTTTGAAATGGTAAGGAAGCCTCGGTGGGTGAGCCCGACTTGCACTTGACCGGTTTTTTTATAATTCTCATTAATTCATACCTTCCGCGTTCTTAAAAATAGATAAAAAATACATATTAAAGTAAGCCTGTAGTGTCGCAGTGTCCCATCGTGTGACTATAAACGGAGTTTCCTCCGATGTCCATCACGCTTTCTATGCTTTCACCTAAATATCAAATGCTTTCGCATTATTTAATATTTTTGTGTATTTGCTGCAGTAACAAGACAATGCTCAGTGTTAAGAGCCGAGTCTCAACATGTAATATGGCAGGCTGTAAAATGGCAGTTGGTGGTAGTTTTAAAACCTTAAATATTCATGCATTCATGATATAATAAAAGAATAATAAAAAAACGTTAAAAATAAAATAAAAACATTAATAAATTTTATTGAGAATAAGAGGGAAAACTAGTAATTCCCCGATTGGGAATCGAATCCACAACTGTTACGTTGTGTCTACGGCGGCATCTTTATCAAATATTAAATCGATAATTTAGAAATAGCATCCTCTTTAGGGTAAAATACCTTACATTTAAAATTAATTAACACCGCTACATCTAAAATAAGTTTGGTGACCCCTCAACTAGATACAATGTTTAATGACAAGTGACCACAGATTACGACCACTCAGTTAGATGTTCATTAGTTAAGTAAACAATCTGACCAACTAACAATCAAATTTGAACCTTAGCACATAAAAATACAGTTAAATGTAGGTTAAACTCTAGTTAACGTACAGGTTATGCAAACCGTACTATACTGTTTGCGCCTTTGACCACTTAGCGACCCGTTATGTTGTTTTGAGATTTTCTTGCGCCGATGCGGGAGGTGCCAGCCTGAATAGACATGAGGAAATGTCTCTAACAAAACAAAATGTTTTAAAGAAACCGCCAGCGACTGCCCTAGAGAGATTATGTTTACTGTGGACGTGCTAGAAACGTGTTCCCATTTTTTTTCTTGCTTTGCGAACGGAAAATACATATAAAACTAACTTACGTTTTTAAATGTATTAGTATCGATTTATTTAAGGTCACACTTGATATGAAAACACAAAACAAAACTATACTAGAAAGAGCGGGACCTCTTTCTTCCCATTTCTCCAAGGGAAGGTTTAGTGGTCAGAGGGCTTGATTGGTTTTTAATATAATGTACGAACAACAAGTACAACACAGAACCATTTAATACGTTAGAAGAATCAATAAAAAAAACTATGAAACACTAATTAAATCAAGGCGAACAGGATATGAATCTGCGACCTTTTTACACTTATATAATGCGATCCGGCTCAAATGCCCTCTCGATGATTTACTAGCACGTCGATATTTATAAAAAAATCAGTGCAAAAAATAATGCAAAAAATAATGGCACATCTAAGTTTAAATATATAGAATCAATCAGCTATTATAATTGGCGTGAAATAAAATCGAATAATTACACGTGATTTTTTTAGTGATTAATGAAATTTGATCTAATTATCATAATTCGTTACCTACTTTCAAAGATTTTAATATTATAATGAAGTTAATATTATTATAAGAAAAAATAAAATTCAGCTTCACGCAGTATCCCGCATACAGCAGGGTAGGTAGACAGAACCTTGTGTTAAGATGCTCCGTTCCCCACTTTCCACCGGCTTCTGGAGGTATTGCGTGTTGAGCGGAATTTAACGCCGCGCTTTGCCTCGACACCAGAGCGAAGAATAGAAAATACAAATTTTATGTAAATATTTCATTTCTTCGAGTGGGGATTGAACCGACAACCAGTGGCGTTACAGTCACATTTTGTGTCCTTGCGCCACGACTGGCCTCAGTACCAGTTAATATGATGGTAAAGAAGTTTTTAGTTTTTCGTTATAATAGGTCGGGGCAAAAGTATTTTCGTATTTTGAATATATTATTAGTAATCAAACCACAGTTTTTTAATTATTGCATCTTAAGAATGTCACATTTAATGGTATTAAGACTAGCCTATTAAACAGTACATAACATTCAATACAGCCAAAGGACTGTACTGAATGTAACTGGTACTGTAACTTATAGTTTATTATAAGAAATATAATAAATGTATTTTGAACCCACAACCATCGTACCGTTCAATGAACTGTCCTAAACATCAAAATTTTAATGATTATTTTCAATTATACCATATATCACATTGAGACTAATCAGTTCCCATATGAAACGGTATTATAGAAATTAATAAAAGGCAATTAATATCAAGCCACATATAATATAAAAAACAAAAACTCCCATGAAACAGGTTCACATCCCTATATAATAAAATCGATAGAAATAAAATCGATATAATAATAATTAATCTACTAAACTCGTATTAATCCCATTGAAAATATCTCGAGATAATCCAAAATATAAATATGGGTATTATTTTTTAATGACTTAATCAAAATTTATTAGCTCCCAAACTAAATTTCGCTATTATACGCAGATAGATAGATATTGAAGAGCATCTATTAGCATGTTAATGAAAGAAAAATTAATAATTAAATTTTTATTTTGTTGTAAAGTAAAAGGCGGCGGTCGATCAAACGGTTTTATCGCGTTCACGTTGTACGATGGCAATTTAATATATTGTTTCTTTCGATAGTTTAAATTGCATGAGAGAATCAGAGAAAATATTTTTTGGCTTTACGCTATCGCGCTACCGCAGATAGTACGCTAGGTATAAGGCGTCTAGTGTTAGGACGTTCCGTTACTCCGTTCTGTTACTTTTTGCTCAATTTTCAACATATTGTTTGTTCCATGACGGAACTCAACATCGCTCCTTTTCTTTTTACCATGAGTAGAAATTGAACTCACAACCACCCATGCATCCACACCATGTGTGTGTAATCTTTAACCTTTAACTTATTAATAGAAATATTTATTACTTTCACCGTCACGCGAATACATTCCCGTTTATAAACAATGCGCACGCGCACCTAACCATCCCATCATCATATGAACATAAAACTTATCATTAACGAGTCAGTACTAATTGCATAATTTATACTATAGTATACTATAATATATCGATATTATTAGATGATCGATAGATTTTTTAACTATATTTTTTTAAAGGAGAATTTTATAATTTCTCGTCGTTATTCTATATCCACGACTAAGTTGTTTTGTAGTGTGGAAAAGTAGACAAAATTATCTCTTTTCTTTTTTCCTTGTTGCTTGCAAAGCCTTTTTATTATCCTAAGCCCAAATAACAATTTGGACTTAGGAGATTTACATAACAATGTAAAAGGTAACAGGCAGAACCAAATCAAAGATAGTCCCTTCTCTATTTCCTATTTCATTTACGTGATGAATGGCGGAACTTAGCTCCGCTTTTTATTTTCAGACCAGGGCCTTGAATTTTTTTGATAGGTTTAATTTTTTATTTATAAAATAATTTATCGTATATATATACGATATATTATTTAATAAATAATATATCGTATATATACGATGTATTATTTACGCTGTATACAACCTAATATGAAAGGGAATGAAATCTGCAATAGTTATTCCGAAAAATATTTAATAACTAAACTGTAAAATGATTTTATTTACATAATATTAATTAAAATTGAAGAAATAATAATAACCTATACAAATCTACACTCCACAGAATTTGTTCACACAAACATATTGTATCTACATATCCAATTATTTTTTTATATAACACAACCTTTATTTAAGGTCGGTTAGCAAATAACAAATATGTTAGAACGTTATGTCATACCCAATAACCGACTAACACTGGTTGAACAAAAAGAATAAAAAAATACGGTCTAATAACAGAAAATAGTAAACCGTTTCAACTTCCCACGACCCTGCAACCTGTGCTTTATCCAATCCTACTTCCTGGTAGATTGAAAATTGAACTTTATTTATTTATATTTAAGGTTTAAAATCCTATCAGCAAATATCCGTTGACCATTCACAGTGATTTTACACGGGCGTGTATGAAAGTATTGAAAAAAATGTTATTTTGATCTTAAGTGCGTTGAAATAGAGTAAGTTTTAGGTTGTATATAATTTGAGTGTATGCTTATTGACCAATGAAGCATTAATAAAGTAAGTGAATCTTAAGTTCGAAATTATATACAAATGATATATGTATGTGAAATTAATTTAATATTAATGTTTATTATATTTATTTCCTACATTTTTTTAGGTTTACGCTATATTCATATGTAGCAGAGTAGACAGAGGGAACCTGGGAACCTGATTTTAAGACATTTTGTTTCATTTAAGATACTTTCGTTCTCGAAAACAAAACTACAATTATTCTCATACTAAAAGGATTTTTCAAAATAATTATACTGTTATTACTCATATAAAGTAATGAATATGCTTTTAGGGTTATATTATACGAAATCAAAAATATGTTATAAATTTTATTATTTGATATACATGTTATTATAATAATATTTATTATAACTATTCCTAAGCTAAAATCAGAAATTTGATCATAAATTATTATAACTATAGCGCAATATAATATTTCGTACGCTATAAAATGTTTAAGCTTGAATTGTGGATTTGAGTGAAATTTTTAACTTCACGTTGTATCCTACTATAGATGAGATACAAAGGGAACCTATTGTTAAGAGCACTTCCTGTCTTATCCCCCACGCACGCATTATTATCGAAACATTACACGTTGAGTCGCGGAATTCAACGCCGCGCTTCATCTTATTAACAGGGCTAAAAGGCTTTTTACGGTATTAAGTTTATCCTGTATACTTCTAAACCTAGACTAAAGCAATTGTTTTGTTGTTCGGCCTATTATTCTCTCATTATTTATAAAATGCGACACATAAATACACAAAAACAAAAAATGAAACATTAATAATAGCAAAAAAACTAGTTACTAACAAAATCAAACCAGTTTAATTATCATAACCACATGAAAATATATAATAAAAAAAACCTTTAAAAAATACAATAAATTTCTTTCTGTGGCCACACCTTTTTAAATGACAGTCGGCACGAGTGGATGTAGCAGGTGTTAGTATGGTAGTGTGCGTGAGGTCATCCTATTTGTATGAGGTTTGTTGTTTATATGGCTGCGTTCTAAGCTCTCATACATACTATGGTAGAAATTAACTATTACACGGTTTTAGTGATTTAATATGATAATGTTAAGTATTAGAGCATCGTGGTGTCGATAGTCGTAGGTTCGATTTATACTGACATGTATTTTTATTCTATTCGTTTAAAGAAAGATCAGCGTTGAATTACGCGAAAACATAACATTTTTATGGAAAATTTTATTTTAGAGAAAATTTTATTTTGTAGAAAGATTATTATTTTAATATTTTCTGTGGTATGGATTTGGCGTGGTATTTTTATTTCTCTGTAGTAAGATTGACGCGCGGCGTTGAGTCCCGCTACTCAACACGCAATATCTTGAAAATTGGGCGGTGTGTGTCTATCTTACTACCCTGCTATATGTGGGAAACTAAAACAAAAAGTCTACATGGTTTTATGGAATTTTTATGACTTGTTTACGTCGTACATATTAAGAACATTTTTTTCCAAGAGCACAATAATTACAATACGTATAATTAAAATAATGACAGAAAAGACATTTTATCTTTCCTAAGTGTGGATTAACACTTTAAAAATGTTTAAAAAATATTTA
>DWAN01002542.1:0-14946 GCA_018230445.1 Heliconius hewitsoni | reverse complement strand
AACCCACAACCAGTCGATTTTGCAGTCACACTTTGTGCCCCTGCGCCACGACTGGGTTCAATATAATATGTTTTTTACTTTTCAATACTTTTAAATTCCTTAATTAGTGGTCTACGGGGAGAACTCTGTATGTTTTGATTACGCGATGAATTTCATACAAAATGAAACAAAAACGATACATAAATTAAAATACAATATATAAAATACAATAAAATATATTACAATATAGTATATAAGATATTATATGTTATATTAATTTTTATTTTAAAATAAATAAATGTATTTTTGATTAATGCTCATATCTGCATATGCTGACTGCATTGTATTAGAAGCTTAATTTCAGTGCTCCAAAGAACTGTAAAACTGAATATCTGATATTCATTTCAGATTGATATCTCAACGTAATCTCAAGTGAAATGATCTTGACACACGTACAGACGGTCAAAAAAGTGATTTTGTGAGGGTTCCGTTTGTCTCTTTTTAGGTACAAAACCCCTAACATGGTTTGATTATTTTAGTTTGGTTATTGTAATATAATTTATTTCGCCAAGTCGGAACTGAATCAACAACTGTCGTGTTTAAAGTCACATGCTTGTGCTACTGCGCCACGACGGCCTCATTAAGTAATTTAGGTCTTTTGGGAACTTATTTGTGATTTTGTAAAACTATAAATTACAGTACGGTTTATTTAGCTATACGGTATTTAGATAGATGGTAAGTACGCGTGCACGGAAAGTGCAGCTCCGATCCGATCCCGATCCTAAATCTTAAAATCAGAGCGAAGAAATGAAAATCTTAAACATTCCATTTATTCATTCTACTATCTTAAAATCATGGTGTATTTACCATTATACAAAATTGAAAACTTCAATTCATCCAATTCAGTAAAGCAGTTGTAAAAACTAAGTATTATTGCCTTTAGTAAATTTCTCGAACTAAGTCCTTTAAATTGATATAACTTTTTAAATTATTAACTGGTCGTAATAAAACAAACCTTATATGTTAAATATGAAGCTTGTCAGAATCCAATAGAAAGAAAACCGCATTGAAATCGGTTCACCCAATTCTGAGATACAGTAAAAACGGTACAGACAAATAGACAAAAAAATTGAAAAATATTGTTTTGGGTTCTACTACATTAACAAAGGTCCCCCGTAACATTTTTTCTTATTTATCTTTTAAGTACTGACACCGATATATTATAATTTATTATAACTATAGATAGATTACGTAAAAGTTAATAAAATAAAACTCACGTGAATTTACTCCATCCACTGTTATTAATAGCTGGAAATATCGCACATCATCTAAACGTAGCTTGAAATTAATTTTGATTAATTGCATAAAACAGCATTATCATGTTTTTCTTGTTTTTCATAATTAACAAAAATATTTAACATTCTGCTGACGTGCGTTTAGTATGAGTAATTCATAATATTTAGTTGGACATTTAATATATATCAGGTTTTATTAATTTTCTGTTTGTTTATTTTGTAAGCATTTTTTTTGTTTAAAACATCAAGTACTTTCTTAACGTCAGTTCAGTCTAACTATATACATACGTGTTATTTTATTCTATGATGTGTATGTAACATCTAGATGGTTTCGTCTGATTATCTTCTAGATCGAATCTACGCTAAAAATTTAACTAAGCTATCAATAGTTTGTGTATGATGCGCGTGCGCTATCTGTTTGCGGCTACCACATTTCGTGTTTATCGATTGTAAGTTTTTGTCACATGCGTCTTGCCTGGATTAGTATTTATTAAATAGGACTTACAATTTACAGATTATCTCCATTTCTTCATGGTCCATTTCTTCATGGTCTAAATAAAAATGAGCAAAGAAAATAAAATATAGATGAAATATGTTCAAATGGTGTTTTGGTTTGTGTTCGTAATTTTTCAAAAAGCAGGTAAAACGTACGTATTTTACTTTAGCGTATCTAAGGTTTGACGTTTGGTTTCTTGTATTGGTTTGAAGTAATTATTTAAACTTCTAATATATCTATATCATAAAATAAAATCTAAAAATCTAAAAATAAAATAAAATCTTTATTTTGCACCAATATATAATTAACAAGAATTTAACAGAATTATTAAATGCGAAAAGGGTTATCACTAAAAGTTATATTTTCCAAGCAACTTAATGGTAAAAACCAATTTTGAATTCTATTATATTTTTGTTACAAATAGTCACTTATTATGTTATGTTACTAATTAGGGCGGAAAGCGGTTGTGTTTTCCACTAGGTTTTCTCTATCTTAGACCTTATTATATACGGGATAAAGCGTGAAGCTGAAGAAGAAATAAAAAATCTTTTCTACAATTGTAGAACTAGTAAAATACAATAATAAATAATTGTACAAGTAAATATAACGAAGCGAAATATTGTATATGTCCTCTATATCGCTGCACACGCCAGGTGTCGCGGTCAACCGCATGTATAAACGAGATTTCAACTTTTCACATCTGTATGACGCTCAATGTTGTTTTGAGACCAATTTGAATAAGAACTTTGCTAGAATATTTACAATGTTTCTTTTTCTTCAGCTTCACACTCTATCCCGCATGTAGCAGGGTAGGCAGAGGGAACCTAGTATTAAGACACTTCCCTTTACCACTTTACATTGAATTTTGCGTGTATTGCGTGTTAAATGGCGGAGCTCTACAGAACGCAAAAAAAAAAAAAATAAACAATACCTTTCCCCCTAGTGGAAATCAAATACGAACCCGCGCGTTACACTCACACGCTTGTGCTCCTGCGCCACTGCTGCCTTAAATATTTACAAATACACGTTCATAACAGTCGATTTTAAATAATGTCAGTTAGTTTACAATTCCTTTAATTTTTGTGGCGAATCCAGATATTTCTTTTCATAATTTTATTTTAATCTTTTTTATGTTTATGTACTCAGTTATACAATAAGGTATATAAACTGTAAACGCGAAAATTCGTTGATGGGTTCAATTTCCACTCTGGGAAATGAATATATATGAATGAGATAACTATATTACCTCGCTCTGGCATCAAGACAAAGCGCTGCGTCGAGTTCCGCCAATCAACACGCAATATCTCGAAAATTCGAAATTGGGGATGGAATGTCTCAATACCAGGTTTATCTTGCTTTGCCAGAAAAAGCGTGTTCTTTTTATCAGCTAAGAAATTAGGGAAATTATCGTATGTTGAATGAACGGTGGTTTACCGTTCAGTCAACATATGACAATTTCTTACGTTTTGTATGTTATATTTTGTATCTGAGGCCAGTGGAGTAGCAGGGGCGCAAGTATGTAACAGCGACTGGTTGTAGATTCGCTCGAGGAAATATTTCAATATTTATTTAAAATTTTTACATTTCTACACTCTGGTGTCGAGACAAAGCACAGTGTTGAATACCTTCAGAATTCAACGACAAATGGGGGACGGAGTGTTTTAATATTAGATTCCCTGTTTCTCCGCGGGATACAGCGTGAAGCTGATTTCATATTTCGTATATCCCTTTATATCAACATACTACATAGTATGTTGATATAAAGGGATTTATTACTTTAATCAACTTTGTTCCTATATTCTTGTAGTATTAATGGTTTCTTTATGTAGGTATAAACTGTAATTTTCTCGTTTTCATTTATTTATATATAAAAAATTGTCGTTTATGATTTTGTTTAGCTTCACGCCTTATTTTGCACATAACATAAATGCATTTACGATTTACTGCGAAAGACTAGTAAGCCTGGATCGAGATGACCTAATTCGATAAATCACAGAGCAGGGACTGATTACCATAATGTGTGATAACGTATCTCAGGGCAAAGTATTTCATATTCAAATGGGAAATGAATAAGAAAATTTTATTACTTTAATCAACTTTGTTCCTATATTCTTGTAGTATTAATGGTTTTTTATGTAGGTATAAACTGTAATTTTCTCGTTTTCATTTATGTATAAAAAATTGTCGTTTATCATTTTGTTTAGCTTCACGCCCTTATTTCGCACATAACAGATTAGGCTAAAGGAACTGGGAGCCTAGTGTTACGATACTACGTCCCCATTAACAAACTTCAGTTTCTCATATTCTCCGTTTTGTCTCCTTTCCAGAGCGAAGAAATGTTAAATATTTCATTTCCCCAAGCGGGTATCGAACCCACAACCTGTTGCGTTTACAGTCGCAAGTTTGTGCCCGTTGCGCACGGTTCGCCTAAATTATTATTATTGAACAGAGACCGCCGTGGGGCAGTACAGGGTCTGACAGCATAGTGACAGTACCTCATATAGATACTTATCAGTATCTCGCTTGATAACAAGTCAAAGCGCAGAGAATTCCACCACTCAACAAGTAATGTCTCTACAATTGTGAGGAACATAGGAAACGGAGTGTCTTAACAGTAAGTTTTTTGTGTTTAAGCTGTTTCTGTGTTTTAATTTCCATTTTTCTTGGCAATTATATGATTTGTAAAAATCATATAATTTATTTTGAGAATGGATAAAAAGTAAACTCATCTTATTAGGTTTATATCCAATCATTAATTTTATACTTCGTATAGAAGTTATAAAGTTTTTTTTTAGTATTTGTGTGTCATTTTAACATTACAAAATCTCCGTATTTACTTAAACGAGTATTTATTCTAAAATAATATAATATATTATCATTGAAAAACAGTTAAAACCCAGCCAATTTGCAGAGTTAATAGATCGAACGATAACATCGCTTTGCCACATACAGAATACAAAGAGAAAGTAAGTAAAACGGAGGTAATCAGATGTTTTCCAGTTTCAGTTCGCCAGTTTTATTGGTCTGTGAAATTGTGAGCCGTTTCGTGACTCCACCGATCGCTCGTGGAGCTAAGTGTTGTAAGTAAACTTATTTACTATAAATGTTGCTAAATAATCAATTGAGCGTAACTCCTTCCATTTGCTAGTTTTTATTATTAGGTGTTTTCGTTTTAATTTTCGTTTAGTAGCTTTCTATGTATTTATTTTTATTATATTACAAAATACAAAACTCTCCGAGTTGAGACCATAGTGGCTAGGTGGTAGTAAGAGTGTGACTATAAACTCGCCGGTTGTGGTTTCGATTTCCACTCGGAGAAATGAAATATTTAATATTTTCATTTCCTCGCTCTGGTATCGAGGTACACAGCAATCTCATATATAGATGAGCGTACTGTATTTCTAATGTATTAAATGAACAACCAAATATACCAGAGTGGGCGGGGAGAATCTAGTGTTAAGACACTCCGCACCCCACTTGCCGACGGCATTGTGTGTTGAATGGTTCATCGCTGCATTTTATCTTAACATAAGAGCGAAGAAATGAAAATATTATTAAATATGTATTAATTTCCGCGAGCGAAAATCGAATTCACAACCTATCGCGTTTTTACTCACATGCTTTTATACCTCCCGTTACGGCTGGCCTCAATTGGGGAAAATGTGAAACTATTTAATTTCAGAGGACTTCGTTCTGCCTAAGCATTACCAGATCATTTGTCTTTCTCGGTGCAAACCGTGCTTTGAAATGATGCAAACCAAGGCATTTTTACATAAAGTTTATATTCTATAAAGTGAATATCGAATATGTATGTAATGAGGCTAGTCCATGACTAGCCTTTTTTTTCGCAGGGGCACAAAGAGTGACTATAAACACGAAAGGTTGTGAATTCGATTGCCATTTGAGGAAATAAAATATTTAATATTTCCATTTTCTTCACTTTGATGTCGAGGCGAAACGCGGCGTTGCGTTCAGCCAAACACCACGCAATGCCTCCAGAATTCGGCGAAAAATGAGGAACGGAGTCTTAACACTAGGTTCCCTCTGCCTACCCTGCTGTTTGTGGGATACAGCGTGACGGTAAAAAAAGTTTATAAAAGGAGTATATACGACATTCTTTACTATGTTTATGTTGTTATATTGCGTATTTCTGTGTTGTTTAGGCGTGTTTGAACTGTAAAACAATATATCTGTGTAATTTCCTTGTCGTCCGTGAGCGTGCGTTGTTGGTTTGTGTAGCGCGTCGCGTCAGCGGGCATTGGCACGTTTCGCTGACGGTTTACATCCTACATTGATCAAAGAGCCCCACACGACAGCTCGTAGGGTTGCACATATTTTTAATGTTGTTGAATTGTTTCGTAAAGAACAAATGTATATCAATAATTATAATATAATTGTAACGAATCGTTTTCTGTACATGGGATATATATAAGAAAAAGTATTATTGGTGACATTTAATAACGTAATACAGCAAAAAACAACGATAGTGTAGAGTTCAGCCACTGTTTATCATACGTTTATCATTACAGTGTATCACTATTGTTTTTTCTCCTTGATATTTAGTGTTTATTTTATTTCAATCGGTTTATTAATAAAAAAGTTAAAGGTGCCATTTTAAAGAATGTTTTTCGACAAAATTGCTATTAATAACTGTTTTATCAAATTACCTAAAAGTTTACTTTTCAATATAGCTTTTTAAATTCAATTTTCATTTTTCCATTCTAGTTAGCTTGAGAAGGGTGTTGATTAATATTCAGGATGGAATAACTTTAAGCATAATAGAGGAGAGTAATAATAATTATGGCTAAAAGCAAATAATACATTTAAAAAGTAGCCATTTTTACTAACTTTTTTAGCTCAACGCTACAGCGGGATACATCCCGCATATGTAAGTAGGCAGACATAATCGAATTTTGAGACACTCCAATACCACTCTGCACTTTTTGCCTTGGTAGCAGGGCGAATAAATTAATAAATAATAATTCAATTCTCTGAGCGGGAACTGAACCCACAACTGTTGCATTACAATTACATGCTTATGCTCATCTAACTAACTTACTATGTTTTTATTATATATAGCCATTAATAGTTTAACTAGTCGGCCCTATCAAACATACATAAAATAAGGAGCATGGAGCTACGTAGTGATAGTCTGCAGCACAACCGTGTTAGTGTTGACATTGCTATTGTCACCGCGTGTGACATAACCGCGTGTGAAAATTACGGAACCGGAACCGGAACGGAGGAACCTAATTAATTAATAATTAATCAGGTTCCCTCTGCTCACCTCTTATATACGGTATGCAGTGTGAAGCTAATTGAATTTACTTTCATCGTTATTATTTTTTAAGAACAAAGTCAAGCGTGTTTCGTAAAATCTCGCAAAATGATACCCATACAAATTAATTAAAAAACTAAAAAAAAAACAATTATTCCAGAAACAGGTGTTGCCATTATTTCAATGTTATATTGATATAGATGATGACTTTGCTAGAGCTAGATCATCCATGGATTGCGTTGTCAGAGAAGCACCATCTTTAAAATAAAATAAAAGAATCATCAAAATTGATTCACCCAAAAAAAATCTGAGGTAATTAAAATAAAAAATACAGTCGATTTTAGAATGTCCTCCTTTTACAGAAGTCGGTTAAAAAGTCAAATGAAACCAAGTAACAAAATAAAATAACTAATTATAAAAAAAAACCATTACATGAAACAAGTTCATGTAAATAAAGAGTGTATACATAAATTATTAGACGAGGGCAATTAGTCGCGGCTTCGTCGAATTTATGCTCTGTAACAGTCCTATCCTGGTAGATCTCTGGCACGAACAGGCCACTGGATGGCGGTTTTTTATTAATGTTTTTTTTTTGGAAAAATATTAACCTAAAATAAAAAAAAAACACTTTATTATAAAGTTTTTTAAAATTATTTAGTCGTATTTTTACTAACGAAGGGAAAAAAATTCACTAACTGGGTACAAGTTGTTTGTTGTGTCTATATTTTCTTTTGATTAGGGCGATAAAGGAATATTTCTATATTATATAAAAGTAATTTTTCTGTTTAGCTTTGTTTTAGTATAAAATATAACATACTAGCACTTGTATTTTTTTTTGGCATCTACATATTTACATAGGCACTTCCTTTCAAAAAAAACACGTTGTTATATTTTCCAATGAACCGTCAAAATTGTTTATCACAATAGATGTAAATTTAGAGTAAGCAAATCATTATGATTCATTGATTACCGTGTTAGGACAGCACCAACAGCCCTCACGGTAATTAGTCGCTCGCAAATGATAGATTTATATTGAAGTGGTAATGCTAATCCGTACGTTTAAAACAAGGCAGTGTGTATATTTGATTTTAAAAATATTTTTAAATAGTAAAGAAGAAAGTTTGGACATCTGTCGTGACACTGGAGCACAAGCGTACGAATGTAGATGGGACGGCTTGTGGGTTCGATTCCCACTGGAGAAAATGAAATATTCAATATTATGCTCGCTGCTCGCTTCGTGCTTTGCCTCTACACAAGAGCGAAAAAATGAAAATATAAATATAAAATAAATATTTCATTTCCTCGAGTGGTGATAAAACTCACAACCAGACGATTTTACAGTCACACTTTGTGCCCCTACGCCTGCTTACACAAGAAAGAGTATAATTATATATTTATATTATTCATTACGTACAGCGAGCAAATATGAACAGAACATACAAGTGAAACCAATTACTTTTAATAAATAAATTAACACCGACATACAGGTAGGTACCTACACAGAGTACACAACCAATTGTGATGTAAATTGACAGCTCGGCCGGTAATCGATTACCTTAATCGAGTCATCGTAATTCGTATTGATTATTGGAATTATATAACGTGTGCATGTGTGGGTATTGTAATATAATGAACAATTAACTTTATTTATTACCTAAGATAAAAAGCAAGGGACATCGTGAAGTATGGTTTCAGGTTCGATGCTATTTCGGTTAAATATTTTTTTTCCGTTTTCCTATTCTGATTGTATAAAAGTAAGTTAAAGTGAAGTTTAACGTTCACTAACGAAAAAGTTAATTTCATTCTTTTCAAGAATGAAACTCGATAAACTATTTGATTTAAATTTCACGCTTTTTCTCGCGTAGAAGGCAGAAACAATATAGTTTTTAAATACTCTTATATGAAAATGAAAAAATATGAAAATGAACATTTTCATATTGTAATCAATTAAGTTAAATTTATTTATAAGGTTTATTTTAAGCATGTAAATTTAGATTATAGTATTAGATTAAGTTAGTAAGTGGCAACTCAAATGAATATCTGGACTGTCTTAGGTAGATATTGTATAAATATAATATAATATATTATATATGTATGTAATAACATAAGTCTATTTCTGGGTAATATCTACAGAAAAAAGTTTCTACAGAAATGTAAAACTAGCAAAAGGTACGGACCATAAGTCTGTAGTGTAAGTAAGAATTAAAAAAAAAAAAACTTATATAATATGTACTAATAAATAAAAAAATATTTACTATCTCCCATTAATTGAACTGATTTCACACTTTCCATCCAATATTTGAGATATCGCTTGTTGAGTGTATAAACTCAACGCCACTAAATAAAAATAATTAAAATTTCATAATTCCCCCGAGTGGGGATCGAGCCCACAACCGTCGTGTTTACATTTAGACGCTGTACCAGGGCATTTCTAATTATTACAAAATAGCAAAATGACAAGTATCCATCATCTTTGTATTAACTGTAATATAATTGTTTATAGTACGAGAGCTATTTATCTCAAATATATACCCAAAAATTGGTGTCAGTTCTAGGACTATTATTTATTTATTGATAAGACGAACGGTGAATGAGTTAGGATTAAAGAACAAAAAAATTTCACAATCAAGAACTTTAAAAAGTCTCATAGATATACTAATTACGAAATGATAATGGAAATGTATCCAAATATTTTTATTTATACATTTCTAACACTAGTATCTCTCGATTTAGGCGTTCTTTTCGTATTTACACCGTGCTTTATTTCATGATTTTTTTAAAATTGAAATAGAGGTTGTGGGTTCGATCCCCACTCGGGAAAGTGGAATATTTATTTATATTTTCATTTCTTCGCTCTGATGTCGAGGCTAAGCGCGGCGTTGAGTTCCGCTACTCAACACGCAATGCCTCCAGAACTCGGCGGAAAATGGGGAGCGGAGTGTCTTAACACTAGGTTCCCACTGCCTACCCTGCTATGTGCGGAATACAGCGTGAAGCTGTTTTTTTTAATATAGGTTACTTCGAGCCTCTGAGAATTATTAAAGGTTGGGGTGTAACTGACATCCGAATACCCTCGGAAACAGGTAAGTGATTCTATCTCAAAGATTTAGGAAACCAAGAATTATCTTATCGTACTTCGGTTAAAGCTTTAGTTGCGTTCGGAATTTGTAGAATTTATTATACTAATAGAATTATCCAGCGCTTCTCTAATGTTATTTGAGTTATAGTATGATAGTTTTAAGTTGTTCCTCGTTGTCCCTCGTTGCGTAACGGCTGATTGTAAACGCTACGGTTGTGGGTTCAATTCCAAATTGGGAGTATGACCATATGGATTAATTTCTCGCTTTGGTAACAAGATAAATCTCGGTATAAAGGTCCGCAACACAATACACAATGTCTCGAAAATTGGGTGAAAAGTGGTTACCTTGTGGTACAATGCTTCGAGGAAAAAAAGCATGAGGCGTAATTTAAAGTTTTCGTCCGGTCACATGCTTTTATTTCTCCGGTTCCAAGTGATTTAAAATATAATCTTTAATGTATTTAAATAAAAATGAAAATGCATAATCACTGTCGTTGTAATTTTTTTTGTTTTGTTGTTGTCCGTCACAATATTTTTTGTACGTTTATCAAGTGAAGTGAAGCGGAATATTTTACGGCGCGACATAAAACATTCAACATAATCGTCGTCACATTATGGTAGATAAAAGCTTGTTTAAAGAAAATAACTTTTGCTACTTTTTAGGGTTCCGTAATTCTTTATAAAAAAGATTTAAGATTATAAGATTACTTTGTTGTCCGTCTGTCTGTCTGTCAAGAGCCTTTATCTCAGGAACGCTTTGAAATATCGGGATGAAATTTAAATCATATACTCAGATGTATGTTTCTGACTCCTGACTGACTGACTCCTTATGATTTTCTGAAAAAATAATATTTCTGCATTTTCATAAAAAAAAGATATGTTTGTTTATATCCCAAAAAACGTTTAATTCGACACTGGGGAAGAGGGAATCAAAATTAATATGGTACTCCCGGTTGACATAAAATTATGAAATTTGGCAGCTAACATCTATAGGTTGTACTAGTTCAGGAAAAGAAAACGTTATAAAAACTATACATTTGTGGTTAAATCCTAAAAAATAATAGTAATTGGGGACGTTGGGTAGTAAAGCCGCTAGTTCAAGTGAATTTTTGTAAACTAAACTATACTGAAACTACACTATAATGAAAATTAAAATACTTATATCCCACTATAAACTATAAATTTAACGCGCATAGACAAGAATTTCCTATTAAAGTGTCATATGATCGTAAATCGTAGGTATGTCTGTCGCTCCCTCCGCAATATCGCGTAACCAGAGACAGTACTTTGCTCTGTCAACACCCACTAAGTGTTACCTGCCATTTCGCTTTAAATTCTTTTCAGAATTTCTTTTATCAACTGAAATCCAAGCTGATGTTCTTACTGGTAGAAGAATTTTAAATTGGGTTTTATTATAAATATTTTTAACAATATCAAGCCAATGTGGTGCAGTGGTATTTGTTTTTTATATTACCGCAATATTTGTGAGTTCGATATCCACTCTGTGGGTTGAATTAAATTAGTTCGAATTCCTATATATAGGAATATGAAATAATTTAATGAAAAAAAAAATTGCTTCGTCTCAAAAATCAGAGAGAAAGTGTAGACTGAAAAAAAAGTATATATTTTCTGTTGTATAGCATTTCAATATGCATCCTTGTCTTCCACTTACCTCTATAGTTTTGTTTGGTGATTAACTAAGTGAAGATAAAACTGGCCAATTGTAAGTTAGACTAGACTAGGTACGTACCTGTAAAATCGACAAAAAAAATCTGATTTGTTGTATGGGAGCCTCTTAAATATTTATGCCATACCTTTTTTTGGTATTTGTAGTTATTGCGGCAACTGAAGTACACTATGTGTGAAAATTTCAACTGTCTTACTACCACGGTTCATGAGATACAGCCTGGTGACAGAGGGAATGTCAGTAAGACAACTAAGTTTTGATAATAGGGTCCTGTTTTACCTTTTGGGTATGGAACCCTAAAAAACAGACCATCACGGCAGTTGCAGTTGACAATTCATTTTTTTGTTGCCGGTTTGGAATGATTCAAATTGGGAAAAAAGGGAAAAAACTAAGTGTCAATCACAGCGATTATACTAGACTAATTCTACCTGCTATGCTTAATTTTGGATACAGCGTGCAGCAGAAAAAAAATGAATCATATAGCAAGTGTTTTGCCACAGTTTTGAATGTAGACAATGATTCTGAGATAGATAATGAAAATAATAAATTATTAATTTCCTCTAGTGGGAATCGAACCTACAATCTGTCGCGTTTATAGCAACAGCATCGCCATGACTGGTCTGGAATTTGTCTTTTAATACTTTTAATATTTATGAAGGTTAAAATCAATTAAGACAATCCATTCCCTACTCTCAGACGCATTTTCGAGGCAGTGTGTTTTGTGGAGGAACTCAACACCGGGCTTTTCCCCTTGGGCCACAGTGAAGAATTGAAAATATTAATAAATAATAATTCATTACCTCGAATGCGGATCAAACCCACAACCGTTACGTTACAGTCACTTCTTTGTACCGTCTTGCGCCACGACGGCCTCTTGATATATTTAAAAATTATATAAAATAAATTATACCAATCTACGCGATATAAAACGCAATTAGATTTACATAACACCTTAACAGTACGAACTTCTACTTACACCTAGGACTTGGAAACGAAGCGGTTTTAGCTCGTTAAGGTGATCAATCACATCGCTGATGTCGTCTGGATCGGTACCTACGTTGTTATATAATAGCCCCCTCCAGCTTGAATGGATCTTTTTGTTGTGGAATAAGGAATTATCGGGAAAAATATCTTGAATTAATGATTTTGTGCTACTTTTTGTCTTTATGTAAGAGTATAGTTACAAATGAGACCAGGCATACTGCGCGACTGTAAGCGCAATAAGTTGTGGATTCGATTTCTACTCTGAATGGAAATAGAATATTTAATATGATAATGAGGCAAAGCGCGACGTTGAGTTACGTCACTCAACCCGCAATGCCTGTAGAATTCGGCGAAAAATGGCGACAGGAATTGCCTTAATTGGAACCGAGTGTTTTTACACCAGGTTCATAGGTCCCCCGGTCCCCTTGTCTTCCCTGCTGTTTGCGGGATACAGCGTGAAGGTCCTAAAAATGTAGTGTATATAACAGAACTGTACTTAAAACTTTATGTTATCTTGACGTGTATATATATAACAAATAGAAAAAACAGTTTAAACTAAGTCTATCCTACAAGGGGGGAAATAACCTTGTTTCAAGTCTATACTTCACGTTCCAAAGTAGAGGTATTGGTTGTTGAGATGCGAATTTAAAGAGTATCCCACGTAGAGCAGGCAGATCGACCTTCTGTTAAGACACCTTTCACCTTTTTCTGCCGACGTTTCGAGGTGTTGCGTGTTAAGTGGCGGAACTCAACGCCGCGCTTTGGCTTACTACCAGCAAGGAAATGAAAATAATAAATTATTAATTTTTCTGAGCGGGAATTGAACCCACAACTGTCGCTTTTACAAGCACACGGCCACGATGATGATTAATACTAAGTTAGTTCTCTATACATTTTTTTCATACTTTAGTAGTTTCAGTACCCTAGGTTACCTCTGTTTAGGTTATTATGTGCGAGATAAAAAGCAGAAAAAAATCTATATTCTTTATTATACTATTATAAAATTAGTCCATATTGGCCTGTTATTTTTTAACTTCACGCTTTATTGCACCGCAGCGTAGGTACAGTACGCGTTTGTAATATAATTGGAAAATGTAAAAGTAATTATAGCCTACACAGCGAAACAGACGACAGTAAATACTTTGGTTGTGAGTTCGATTCCCACTCGAGGCAATGTATAATATATATATTTTAATTTCCTCGCTCCGGTGATATGACGCGCGCCGTCCAGTAGAGCACTTAGCGCGGAACGAATCGAATTCAAGTGAAAGGCGGAGGGTTAGCTGACATTCGTTTTTATTTGTCTTCTATTACGGTGGTTCTATTACAAGTGCCATTAGAGCACTGAATATATCATTATCACAGTAATATATCATTAAGATTTTTTTTAGTTTCACGCTGTGGGATGTGGGCTGTGTATCCTGCTACATACATGCGGGATGCATGTAGCAGGGTACACAGAGAGAGTCTAGTGTTAAGACACTATGCGCTGTACTTTCCGCTGAATTCTGGAAGCATTGCATGTTGAGTGGCGGAACTTAACGCCGCGCTTTGCCTCTACACCTGAAAATATTAAATAACTGGGAGTTAAATCTTATGACGGTTTCATACCTGCGGCATAATCTTCGCCTTGTTACTGTCATTTTCATTTATTATAAATTTCGTCACCTCTTAAGTGGTATCATTAATCATCTACAGCGAGATGCTTACACCTCATATTTTATATAACACTTTTGATAAGATATAAGTAAGAACAGAACTACGTTTAGGCCAGTCGTGGAGCAGTTCTCGCAACTCTGGTATCGGATATCATCCGCGTGATGGAACTGAACGCCGCGCTTTGACTCAACTCCAGAGCGAAGAAATGAAAATATTAAACGTTTCATTTTCTCGAGTGGGAATCGAAAAAGGTTAACATTTTATGAGATATGAACTCAATTTGGATGGAAGGACTAAGGTCAAGCGTAATCTCATATAGTAAATAGCCGACATCAATTTATTTAAACTAAATCTGTACCTTATGGCCAGTCGTGGTTCAGTGGCACGTGTAACTGTGTAACGACTGTAAAACCGACTGGTTGTGGGTTCGATCTCCACTCGAGGAAATGAAATATTTACTTAAATTTATATTTCCATTTCTTCGCTCTG
>DWAN01002541.1:0-14946 GCA_018230445.1 Heliconius hewitsoni | reverse complement strand
CTTAACACTAGGTTCCCTCTGCCTACCCTGCTGTGTGTGGAATACAGCGTGAAGCAGATTTTACATGAAAGTAGGTTAAGTATTTTGATTTCGAGTAAAATTGAGATTTAATTTTTCTATCTCAATGTCCCTACAAACAAAATACCAGTGATGACTAGATAGTAAATAACTTTGCATTTATTCACTTGTTTTAGCTTCACGCTATATCACGCATACAGCAGGGTAGGCAGATGGAACTTGGTGTTAGAATACTTCGTTACCAATTTTTCGTCAAATTTTAAAATCATTGTGTATTGTAACGGAACTCAACACCGCATTTTGCCTCTACACCAGAGCAAAAAAATAAAATGCGAATGGGAATCGAACCCATAACTTATCGTATTTATAGACACACGCTTGTACCCCTGCGCCACTACTGGCTTCAATTATTTACTCTTGATATAAAACGACGCTATTTAGCATCTCCGTCACGTCTAATTGATGGATTCACTCGGGTCGGGAAGGTCGGGTGACTTTCACGCTTGTGGGTCCTCGTTTGATAGAATAATTATGTATTTGTATGGTAATCGTGTTTATTTATTTAATAATTTTCCAATTTTTGCGTAAAACAGTTATTATATTATCGCGACAGTTGCGGGTTCCACTTGGGAAAATGAAGTATTTATTAATATTTTCATTTCTTCGGTACCAAAACAAAAGGGCGGTGTTCAGTTTCGTCGCTCAACACGCCTCGAAAATTCTGCGAAAAATGGGGAACGGAGTGTCATTAGGCTCCCTCTGTCTACCCTACTATATGCGGGATATTGGAAATAAAATAAAACATTTTAAATTTTACAAAGTCGATTGGTGGTCATCACTATACTCATCATATCAACAGTTCCAAATTATTTTATGATTAATTATTAATTTTATGATTTATTTAAAAATGTTGTATAACAATGATTATATGAATAATGTATACAACAATAAATTTAAGCGCATGGATCGCTTGCATAAATATATTTAAATTATTCCATAAATGCAGTTTCGAACCTAGAACCGTCGCATTTACAGCCACTGTCCATATATATGCATATGCTAAACAAAACTAAGAGAAGCAAAATGAGAAAATAGAAAAATCTCCTCTCCCAACATGAGAAAGTTTAAATTGGAATAAATCTAGTTAGAGTCGTTACTTATACACTGTACCTGGCTAATTTGTGCTATAATTGAATTGCAAGCGACTCCAATTAGATTGTTCCCTTTTTGGATGTTTAATCGTTTTTGTCCACTGGTAGTGAAAGAATACAAGCGTGCGTCTGAAAGCGCAACGGGTTGTGGGTTCGATTTTCCCCGAAAGAACTAAAATACTTATATTTTAATTTCCTCGCTCTGGAATTGAGAAACGGGAGTGTCTTAGTGGGAACGGACTGTATTAAAACAAGGCTCCAAGGTTCGCGCTAACCTAACCTAACCTGTTGTGTGCGGGATATGGCATGAAGAATAAAAAAAATGTTCTTGTGACACTATTATTTTCTGTTCTAGTAATGGTAAAGTACTCTGATGGTTGTCGATTCATATTTTACTTAATGAAATATTTAAAATCTATATTAATATTATAATATGTACAATTTGTTTGGTTGATCGTGCTAATCTCAAAAACTACTGGTTCTGATTGAAATTTTCTTTTTAGGTTGGATAGTCCTCAAATCGTTTTGATATAACCCACTGTACACGTGGTCCGTGTTACTTCGGGTACTTAGAATGAATCACAATTTATGATACATTTGGGTATTTATTTATAAATCGCTCTCAACTCAAATAAGCGGCATTTCAAGATTGATCCCAGAGTTGAGTGCGATTTATAAATATAGCCCCAAGTACCCGATCTTAACTTAAGCTATTTCCGTTTGGTCAAGACTAAAGTAGCAGATGAAAGCTTATTTTTTAAATAATTTTAAATAAGAAAATATACTTATGTACTCTAACCAATAAATCATTTTGTTTCCAGGTACGTGATTTTCTAACACGAGTTCAAAGGCTAGACTGTACCGTAAGTAATGCTAATGTTTCCAGAACATGATTAACGATACAACACAAACTTATAATTATCATCAATCATAGTATAGAAATGTATTTTATAATATACTTTTTTTTATTATTATTCACGCTGTATCCCGCATATAGGTTGGTAGAGATAATTTAGTGTTATGACACTACGTTTTCCAATTTCTATTCTTTTTCCGATAAATTGAATGTTAAATGGTGAAACATAACACCGCGCTTTGTCTCGTTACTAGAGCCAGAAAATGAAAATATGAAATATTTCATATCTTCAAATGGTAATTTTGGCCATTCGTGGCGCAGCAGCACGGAATGTGAGTGTAAAATCGACTGGTTGTGGGTTCGATCCCCACTTGAGAAGATGAAATATTTACATAAATTTATATTTCCATTTTTTCGCTCTGGTGTCGAGGCAAAGTGCGGCGTTGGGTTCTGCCACTCAACACGCAATGCCTCCAGAATTCGGCAAAAAGTGGGGAAAGGATTGTCTTAACACTAGGGTGCTCCTGCTGTGTGCGGGATACAATGTGAAACTGATTTATTTATTCAAATGATAATCGAATCCACAACCTGTCGCATTTACAGTCGCTAGCCTGGCCTCAAATCTTAATGTTAACTTTAATGTTAACTAATAAACGTCACGAACAGAGCAAACAATGTATGGAAATTTCGAAAGTTAGTCAACGAGAGTTTATTACAGTATTCGGTAATTAAAGATATTATGTGACGTATAAAGTTTGGAAGTTCTATATAGAGGAAGTATACTTAAGCATAGGTAATACGGAGAAATATGTAACTTTATTATTTTTTTTAGTTTCACGCGTTATTCCCCATGTAAAAATGTAGGCAGAGGGAACCTAGTCTTAAGCACTACGTACTCCGTTCGTTCTGTCTGTTCGTTTTTAAGACATTTACGTATTAATCGGTGGAACTTAAAGCCGCGCTTCGTATACTAGAGTAGAGAAAGCCCCAACCGTCGCCATAGTTAGGTACTGTCACACAAACACCTATTATTATGACATGTATATATGCATTGTAACTTCTATATTTATCTAACATAATGTTACATATTTGATGCCGCGTTTCGTCTGCATACTACGCTGGGAACATTTGCTCAGAAAACAGCGGCTAAACGAGCCAACTTGTCAGTTGGCTTTGACTTGCCAACTTTCCACGTAGCGTATAGTATAGTAGTAATGGCGCTCACTATTCTATCATGGAAACATACGGTATTGGGTTTCGTTGTGAAAAGTCGCGTTTTTTGGTATAGAAAGTCGTTTATTAATCGATATTTATTCATAATACTATAAAGTCATGTTTAAATATACACACGCCACAACTGGCGTGGTGCAGACCATAACCGGCTTCAAACATAACGGTTATATTTGAGGCCAGTAGTGGCGTAGGGAAACAAGAGTGCGACTCTTAACACAATAGATTGTAGGTTTCCCACTCTATGAAATAAAATATTTAATATTTTTATCTCCTCGCTTTGGTAATGAAGTGAACGTGCGATGTTGAGTTCCGCTACTCAAGACTTAAAACCTATACACACTTCCCGCCAAGTTCTTAATACTTAGCGGAAAGCGTAGAATGTATAGACTGTACTGGTATTAATGGGAACGGACTGTCTTAACAATTGGTTTCCTGATACAGGCTGAAAAAAAAAATGAAGCTTAATGAATATTATAGTCAAGAGTTTGTTTGATAGTACGCGCTAATCTCTGGAACTGCTGGTTATAACTGATAATATATCTTATTCTGGATAGTCCGACTATCAACAAAATATATAGGCTGGCTAGCTTTTCCATAATGTTTATCGTTTCGATGACCCCAGCGTTAAGATGCTCTGTTCCTATTAACATACTTCCGTTCTCTACTTTCTCACCTCATTTTCGAGGCATTGTGGCACCCAATGGCACGCTTTCCCTCATTACCAAAGCAGGAAAATGAAAATATTTAATTCCCCGAGGAGGAATCGAACACACAACTGTCGCGTTTACGGTCACAGTCAAATTTTTATTTAAATAGAAAAAAAAACGTGTTTTAGTATCGTATGTTTTTAATTTTGGCATAAGAATATTGGTGTCTGTTGCCGAAACAACTCTTAACGAAATCAAAAGTTTCAAATTATGCACTTTGTTGCTTGTGGTACAAATAAATTAAAATTTTACTCGCCTCCATTTAATTACGGTAAATATGATACAAGGCTAGTCATGGCACAAAGTGTTACTGTAAGCGCGACTGGTTGTGGGTTCGATCTCCACTCGAGGATATTAAATATTTATTTAAATGTATGTTTCCATTTCTTGGCTCTAGTGTCGAGGCAAGGCACAGCATTGAGTTCCGCGATTTAGCACACAATATGCAGCCTGCAGAATACAGCGGAAATGATTATACATTTTCATAATTTCCTCGAATGGGGATCGAACCAACAACCAGTCTCACTTACAGACTTGTAATCCTGCGCCATGGCTGGCCGCATATAAATTTAAAAGTCTCTATCTTTTGTATGAAAATCGAATTGTACATTTATTTATTTATGTATGATACATGTGCATATGATAGAGCGTCCAAAGTAGCGAACAATACTAATTATACACGTGTCTATGTTCAACGGAAACCATTAAAAGTTAAGTAGCGTAAGCTTTGCTACTTAATTAGTTCTAGACGACGACGCTGCTTGTTGTACTGCATTTAATCTACGTTTTGTAATATTTTAATTTTTATTTAGTTTATAAAACATTTTTTTTCTCGCTCTAAAAGAGCGTGGCGTTAAGATCCGCCATTCAATATCGGTAGTCACACAATGTCGTGTGGAATCAGGTGGTAAGTGAGAAACGGAGTGCTTAGCACTAAATGACCTCTGCTAACCCTCCTATGCAAAAAAAAAAATCATGAAGCTATAATAACATATCTAAAGTTGTTACCTGTAGCTCTGTCCTCTACTTTTCACCATTGGGTACATGGCGTGTTGGGTGGTGGACCCCAATTATCGCACAAGAGAGGTGGGTACTCGTGCTCTTAGCGGATAGAACGTTGCAGTTCCAGGATCTCACAGTGAGAACGATGAAAAACTATCTATATAAAAAATAAGTGACGTAATGGGGACCAAAAAATATAATAATATATAAAACACTTGCGAAATAATAGTGAAATAGTCAAGGGCAAACTTCAGTTGATCTTAAGGATCACAATATAGAAAAAACTAAAAGAAGATCACGTAAAAAGCATATGCACCTCCTGCAGAGAATACATAAAAAGATTGACGATTCTACACGTGGCGGAACAACGTTCGACGTCCTTTCTTTTTACCTTGCTAGAAATTAAACCCTAAACAAAAAAATGGAAACTGGACAGAATGGAACCTTGGACCTATCCGATGTCATATTCATCACATAAATTTAGACATTCTTATTACCTTACAAAAATATGTTAACAGAAAATATTTTACAGGTAAATTGAATACACTCATAAAACTTAAAGTAATACAACATACCGTCTCGCAAAATGAACAAACTTAATTCTTTTTCCAATTCCTTTCTATATTTGAATATTTTTAAGCATTTTTAATCTATCTCCAACTCGAAAAGAGTCTCGTCGAGTATCACTTGAACGTTCTCAAAAGTTCCCGCCGAAAGCTCGTTATGTAGAGAAAGCGCTAGTCAATGCGATATAGCCTAGCTTTTAACTTCTATAGATAGTTTTAACTTATTTCTTGTATAACATTGAAACTTATTATATCGCTATGTTTTATTAAATGTATAGCAGTATAGAAAACAACGTACTGCTTTCCTAATTTGTCGTAAAATTTTGACAAATTTAGTTTCAAGTAGCTGCTAAGGGATGACACTGATAAGGGTGTCGGGATTGTAAATGTCGGGTTAGGGGTTCGAATTCCACCCAAGGTAAAATAATTTCATTTCCTCGGTCTAGTAGCAAAATTAAACGCGGCGTTAAGTTCCACTAATAAATACACAATATCTCGAAAACTAGAACAGAGATTGTCTTTACACTAATTTCACCCTTCCTACCTTGCTTTATCAGACATTGCAAAAATAAGAAATATATTAAAGCTATATTGAATATAGCTTTCAATGTAGTACTACACCACTAAAAAGCTCAATGTGCTCAGTCTTCTTTCGCACTTTAATTAAGTTCCGACGGATACGTCGATGGATGGCGAATGGGAGCTTTCGTGATAGCGAAGTGTTAGATAAATTTACTTCCATTTAAACAGTTTAATATAGTACAGTGTAGTATAGTTGTATGTAGGATAGTGAATGAAAACATGATGAAATATATAACATATATGTATATCAAATTTATTATAGTTACTGAAAAGCACTAATTTGACAATTTCCAACTCTACAAATCAAACTAAAAGCTCTGGTCAACCGTACTGGTGTAAAACTGTAGCTATTGTATGATATACAATAATCGCGATAAAATTTCACATCGCTTGCTTGGTGCAACAACGACATATTTGTGTACGAGTGATATCTTATATATTGTAAAGCTGAGCATAATAAATAAGGTCTTATAAGCAAACCTTGCAATAAGACTGTCCGTCCGTATTTAAAACACACTATAAATATTTTAGGGGACTGAATCAATTTTTTTAATAATCTTTCTGCATACCATGGCGCATTTCACTTGTTTTTTTAGTGTAATAAGATATTTTTCGTTATTTATTGATATACTTTGTAATTTTTCGATATCTACTAAAATAAAAAGATAATAAGTTTAAGTCCTACACGTTGAATGCACAGAATTTAGTATATATTTTTCAAAAACAGATAAACAATTATACAAAGAAACAAATTCTAAATATACACTTTATAAAATTGTTTATTTTGTTTGGAACATATCAACATATCTTACAATACAATAACTGACTGATACATCTACAAAGGTAGAGTCAGTTTTGTGGCAAAACATGACACACAAAGGCTTTGTAGAGCTTTGACTGTGGCGATAAAACTTTTGTATTCATTTCCAGTTGAAATTTCAAATTAAATTTGATTTTAATTGGACAAATGTAATTTAGGTAACTTTTTGTACTCTACATTTAGAGCTTATTAATATAGGGAACTAAATTATCATTTGTTTTTTAAATTCGTCTGGACATTTTAATGAGATAAAGTCGTACAAATTTTAATGAGACAAATCTCCATTAAGGGATATGAATTAATTTAATTTAGAGTATCTTCTACAATAATTCTTGAGAAGAAAAGGTCATGGCTTTATATTTTTGTATTATATTTTAAGTTTATCAAAACCAATAAACATAACAAGTAAAATATATTTATAATAAAACTCATTGGAAATGTTCACTTCATAATATTGCTGATTGAGTGAATTCATAAATTTCTTAGTTTAGTTCGTTTGCCCTTTGAGTACTTAGACGTATAGAACCTGAAAGGGGTGTAAGCTCTCACTGCCTCATCTAAATGTTTGCTATTCATATATCTTGCAGTGAAGTAAATTAGCATAACGCATCTGCTTTACTTGAATTTTGTAATTTGAGGCCAGTTGTAGCGCAGGGGCATGAGTGTACGACTTTAATAGCGACAGGTTGTGAAATCTATTTCCACTCGAGGAAATTAAATATTTAATACGCATATAGCAGGGTAGGCAGAGGATACCTGGGAGCCTTGTGTTAAGATATTATGTTCCCATTAAGAGCCACTTTTTCCCCACTTTCCGCCAAATTCAGGCAAAAATTGGAACAAGTTGCAAGTTGCGTTGCAAGTTGAGTGGTGGTCAAAGTCGCGCTTTGCCTCATTACCAAAGCGAAAAAATGAAAATTAAATATTTAATATCTCCATGTACAAATCAAACCCGCATCCTGTCGTGTTAACAGTCTCACGTATTTTCTCTGCGCCACGACTGGCCTCAATACTTATTTCTAAACATTCATTGCAAAATTTCAAACTAAGACAGAAATCTATTTCGTTTATCTAAACCAAGGCTGGCGTTTGTTTTGCATTCTGGACTCTGCACTCTACATAACGTATAGCGTTAGACGGCTGCGGTTAGAAAACGTTGAAAACTCTTAGATTCACATGGAAATGCTATTCAGGCAGGATTTGCATATTGTATTAGGGTTGGCGATTGGATGGATTGGCACTTAATGGTTCAATTTCAACGAAATCTTTATAAAAGTGTATATTTTTTCATAGATAAGTTTAATTTTGTATACAAAGTACAAGGCTGTCGTGGCGCAGCGGTAATCGTGACGATTGTGTTTTCGATCCCATTTGGGGGAACTAATTCTTTTCTTTTCCTTATATAGATTTATGAAATTAAATTATGCTTTTTGTAATCATCACCAGAAAATAGCATTATTTTTTTTATTGTACTTAGGCTTGTATATCTACTTTCTTCTTAGGTTATGTTTCCAATTTTCACTAATATCCTAATAATACAGATTTTTTGTTCTATAGCTTCATGCTTTATGCGACATATGCACATCATAGTAAGCACAAGTCCATAAACTTAACTTAAAATTATGCATTATCTTGCTAAAGAACGAATCATCAAATTCAAACAACCACAACCATCAGAAGCCAGATGTTTTTTACTAGCCCATGGTCATACCCCTTTTTATTTTCCTTACCTATAAAACAAATTTTATTTTATGTGCTGTACAAGATTTATATCAATCTGATGACAATACAATTGAAGTATTTTAATTTCATAACTATTTAAAACTATTAATTTTCATACAACCCTGTTATATAATATGATGTTTGTACATACTTATAACGGTGTAATCTCAGCAGAAAAAACGACTTTGGGGATGACTATTTATTCTGGAATTTAGACAAATGTTACAATTTGCCATGTTTTAGTGCTACTGCATGGTATTATAATGAAAATCATTTAGTAGTCGACATTTGAACTCACTCTTGACCGGTTTTCTCATGAAATACTTTAGCAGATTGTTATTAAAAAAATATAATAAACATCTTTATAGATTTTGGTGTATTTATAGTGATTTATGTTTAGTTCTCAAGAAAAGCAATTTATCTTAGGTTTGAGGCATTTGAGGTTCTATAAGTAACTTATATTTTTCGTTTTCAAGCATCGGCATTGCCTTTACAATTGCTCGCTCCTTTGGAAATATTTTGAGATTGTGAAATTATTTTCGATTTCATTCTATTGAAGAATATTTCTAGCTGCAATAAGACGGTTGGAGTTTTGTGTGGAAATTTGTTGTTAAATTTTGAAACAAATTTTTAATATACGCTCAAGTAGCTATTTTATGTTTTTTTGTGAAAAAGATATATTAGTACATAGAAATATATTTTGTAATTTTACATAAATAATAATATAACTAACACCTATTTTAAATAGTTATAGTTATATTTGAAATAATAAATCAAAAAAGTCCCTAACAAGGTTTCAGATCTGAAATACACAAGTATCCCGCATATAATAGAGTAAACAACCTAGCGTTAATATCGAAACATTGCGTGTTAAGTGGCTGTGCTCAACGCTGCTCCTTATCTCAACAGTGAAATAATTAATACCTAAATTAGGTTCATACTCACAATACCCTGTTAAAACGAATACTAACATTCTCATAACAAATTCTAATAACAAAGGCGGTATTATATTAGTTTTATAGTAAAACCTGTATAGACTAAGCTTTAATGAATATTAATGCTATAATATCATTAGGGGAGACTGCGGTGAAAGGGGTATATTGTTGCCCATCATTGCTATGTTAAGAACTTTATTATGAAAAGTTTTTAATAATTACTTACTTAGTTATAGAGCCAAGACTTATTAGGTTATTTTCAATAATAAGACATGGCGCGGCGTTGAGTTATGCCACTCAACACGCAGTGTCTCCAAAATTGGTGCGTGAGGAAGGAAGTATCTTAATATAAGGTTCCTTTTTTCTGTAAAGCATGAAGCTAATAAAAAAAATAAACTTACTTGGCCTAGTGATACACCATAATTAATATAATATGAAGTATGGTAATGGGTTTAAAATCAAATTGTATGTAAGCATATAAGAAAAATTGTAAAGATTATACTTTCCTGTGGACATGAAAAAGGCATCCTTTATTGTTTTCATATTATATAAAAATATACCTTTATATTATAAATCTTCTCCTTCTTCCCGGACCTACTCTCGGCTTTTGCCAGGGTCTGCCTTACTGCTCAGCCTACTGCAAAGTGTTGCACGGTCTTTTAGTTATTTTATTTAGTTTAAAACCGCCGTTCTGAAGCGTATCCTTCCACATGTTCACTTTACGCTCCAGCACTAGTCGGTTCTCGTCAATGAGTGCTATATCATCTGCATACATCAGCCATGGAGACTGGTCTTGGATGTGAGCCGAGACAGTATCGAGCACCACATTGAATAAGAACGGACTAAGAGCCGAGCCCTAGTGAACCCCTGGTTTATATTATAAATATCATTAGCCTATCGTGTCAAAGTACATCATCTGACTGGAAACGCAGTTGTGAGTTCGATTCTCACTGGAAGGAATGAATTATTCTCTACACTCTTTTAACAAGACAAAGCGCGACGTAGAATACCGCCACTCGAGACGCAATATTTTTAGTAGGTCTTAACACTACGGTCCCTCTGCATATCCTGCTATAATAAGCGGGATACAGCGTGAAGGTAAAAAAAACAAGAAACCGTATTTGGTTATTTAAACTCAAATAGTTTAAATGAAGTTACAATATCCCCAGCAGTCAGCCTAGCTTGTCTGAACTAATCTACACCAGTCTTAGTGTCAGTAGCCTTGTCCTTGTTTGTATTTCAAACTATATACTCGTATAGCAAAATCTTCTATTATAATATAGCCTATTAATAAATATTTATGTAGAGCTTTGTACAGTGGTTGTCGGTTTGATTTCCAAATATAATAATGCTATGATTTCTAAAACCAAAGATCTCATTATATTATCGGTTCGCTGTATCCCGCAAACAACAGAGTAGGCAGAGGGAGCCTAGTGTTAAGACACTCCGTTCCCCACTTCCCGTCGAGTTCTAGGGCATTGCGTGTTAGTGGCGGAACTCAACGCCGCGCTTTGCCTCGACACCAGAGCGAAGAAATGAAAATATAAATGAAAATAAATATTTCACTTCCTCGAGTAGGGATCGAACCCGCAACCAGTCGATTTTACAGTCACACTTTGTGCCTCTACGCCACGATTGGCCTCATTATATTGTAATTTGGATTTTTTCCTCAGCTTATAATAAAGCCGTGAACGTTTTGTAAAATATAGAGTTCGATTCTACCCCGCTTTTTTTTAAAGTATATATCTAAATAAATATGAAGAAAATGTAGGCAAATTCATATAAAACACCCTAGTCTTTCAAAAATATCCTAGAACAGAAGGCTAGTCAGACATCTGGCACATTCTGCATTATTAAGTAATACTATAACGTCACGTTTCCAACATAATTTAGTCGGAGTGACCCCGTAGCGAGTTATTGCGGATCCTGGCAGGAATTATCTTTTTTTCGTGCTGAACTTACAAATATCAGGCGGCCTTTGAATTTACTTTTATTCTAATGTAATTAGCTAACTGTTCACTATGATAATTTTTTTTTTATATTAAATATTTTATTCTGAGCCCGTCGTGGCGCAGGAGCACAAGGATGTGACTGTAACGCGACGGTTCTGGGTTTCCCCACTTGAGGTAATGAATTATTTTATAATATTTTCATTTCTTCGTACTGGCAGTACGGCACGGCAAAATCGGAGATGAGTTCCGCCACTCAACACGCATCCTCGAAACATTCGGTGGAAAGAGATTTTCTTATCCTTATACCTAATATTTTAGATTCCTTCTGCTTACTCTGATGTGTGCGGAATACAGCGTGAAGCTTATTTATTACTTAATATAACGAACTACTTACTACAAATAACATTTTTTTGTTCTATATTTTAACCATATAATAATACTCGTATATGGTAAATTTAAGACATGAACATTTTATAAAAATCTACCCCATATTGTGAGTAAAAGCATGCAAATCTAAAAAGGGATAATAAAGCATATGTGTGTTTTATTATTTTTTCAACTTAATGATAAGCCTCTATAATGATAAGCATTAAAATTATCCGACAGCACAGTGCACAACTACATACAACACTAGTTAGTAGTATAAGAGAGTCGATGGTAGAGCACAATGGACGGAGTTATGGAATAAATCACCTCCAAGCGGGAAATTGCTGACTCGCGGACGCCGGCGCCGGTAGTGATGTAGCGATACTTGTGTCGATATGTTATTTTATTTTAATGAAATTAGATAATTTTAATATTTGGTAAATGATTTTGAAACGATGGATCGCTAATTTTGGGCTAGTATTATGTACGTAATTGCACATTTTTGTTCATGGGAAAAAAGTAAAATATATCAATATTAAAAACTATTTACAAATTCTTCTCTCTTGATATGCTCAAAACGTCACTAATGAAGAACTGAACGAAACTTATTGTGGATCCTGTAATATTTCAGAAAAGTAAAAATGCGTAATTTTTGCACAAAATGAGCTATTTGTTCTGATTTTACATTATGCTTATTTACATAAACATTATATTTTTTAAGAAATATTCATTTATATTTTTATTTCTTGGCTTCACTGAATTCTGGATGTATTGGCATTGCTATAGTGTTAAATGGCGAAATTCAACAAAACGCTTTGCCTCGTTACCAGAGCGAGGAAATGAAAACATTAAATATTTAGTTTCCTGGAGTGGCATTCGGACCCACTACGTATCGCGTATAGAGTACCACACGCTAGTACCCCTCCGCCGTTCGACATAATACCATCGAAACCGTTCGACATAATACCATCGACGTTCCGCATCTCTAAATGTAACGTCATCTAATTTCCGCGGCCCCGCAGGAGTCTCGACGAGTGCGTTGTCAAACTACGATACACTTTGCAAGCAGCGGCAGTCGCGTACAGAGTGTAAGTGAAATTCAGTTTGGAGGGTTCATTGAGAGTGAATGATTCGCGGCTTGCTGTTAATATAAGTTTTGGGCGACAATACTTGACTCCTGTTAAAAGTAATTCGAATAAGATACAGACGTTGGAATATATTTTTCTTGCCTTTAATTTTATTTTTAAAATTTACAGTGGTTTTTTTTGCTTCTCGCTTGTATACTACAATACTGCAGGCGGGGGCAACCTACTGTTAAGACAGTCTATTCTCATTAATGCGTTCTTCACTTTCCAAGTAATTCTCGAAGCATGGCATGTTGAGTGACGGAGCTTAACGCTGCGCTTTGTCTAGTTTCCAGAACAAGATAAAGTTATAGTTAAGTTGAGCTCCACTACTTAACACTCTATATGTTAAAAGTTGGGTGAAAATCAGGGAACACTGTCCTAACACTGAGTTTCGCTTATTTACCCTGTTTGATGCTGGATAAAGCGTGAAAGTAAAAAAAAAAAGTCCTATAACGTTTCTGCTGCGCATATCAACACCAAGGTTCCTCCGTACAAAGATACATATATCTCTTCTACGCGAGTTGTCAGGTGATTTTATTTTTATGGCCGCCTTCGCACCCCTCTAACAAATAGTGCCACTTGACTCTACTATCTTGTTTCTATACTTATTATCTTCTGAATGTTGCTAGAAATGTAGAGTAGATAGCTCTTTTTAAATGTAAGATGGAGTATCGTAGTTCTAAACGATATGGGTTTAATTTCAACTGTTTAGTTATAAATATATATATTTTATACAATTTGGTTGTGGCAAACATATAGTACGTTAAATCACACCAATAAAATACGTATATATATTTTAAATGAAATTATTTTAAACGGATTATTCGCGTATATGTGATATTATACATTTTTGGAAACCCGACGTTTCGAACACTTTGCAGTAGTCCGTGGTCACGGGTAGACTGAGGTGGCATTCGTCTGTCAGTTGACATAATTATTATATCAAACTACCGCCAACGATTTCTTAACCTCCTCGCGTAGTGCCCTGTAGAATGAGCTGACTGTATCTTGCCCTCTGGGAAGGTTTGAGAGTTCATATATATATTATATTTGATTTTTTTCGTATATTATAATCGGTTTTTTAGGTGACCAGGCAAAGTGAACGACGAATTGTTCAACACATTCGAGTGTGGAAATAATAATTGTATACAATGAGATGTTTCCCTCGTCTTGTAACTGTAATTACTCAGAACCTAATTAACACAAAACCACCTAATATTATGATTGCAAACCAAAAGCTAACACATTATGAAGCTATTGTATATGCCTTTAAACGTCTTGTTGTGCTCATTAAAAGTACATCCCTAAATTAAGATAGATAGAATGGAAGCAATAAAACCAGATTGCCGGATACCAAACATGTACTCGTAAACAAAGGCGTAACAAGCAAGCAAGAAAATTATCTTGTGGAATTTGTTGAAATTTTAATCAAAAACATTCTTGGCATGCTTTTCTTTGCGTCGGTTCTCTTTCAAATTTATGGGTCCATCAGTGAGGATGTTATGTTATTTTTATATGTATGTTTGTCATAAGCAAATATCTATTAGTTTATAGTTTAAAAATTTATATTTATTATACGTGTTTAATTTTTTATAAACAGCCACAAAAAAGAGGTTGATTCTGCAGAGCTATATTGATCCTATACTATTTATTGATACACTACGTAAGTAGACACACAAAAAAACCACACACCTCGCTCGCTTCAATAAGTAAATAAGATATGTGGATAAGAGTACAACAATGTAGCGTTTACTTGTACGGTGGCGCAGTGATAGAGATACTGTAAACGCGATGGTTGTGGTTTCAATCACCACTTGTGGGAATCATTATATTTAATTTATTTCCATCATTATCAGCTTCACGCTGTGTGCGGGATGCACACAGCAGGGTAGGCAGAGGGAACCTAGTG
>DWAN01002540.1:0-14947 GCA_018230445.1 Heliconius hewitsoni | reverse complement strand
ATATATATATATATATATATATATATAACGCGTAAAGCCACAGGCTATAGTAGTCTATAAGACATAGTGCAAGGCGTAAATCTAATGATCAACAATTACAACTGTCGGCGCGTCGTGTGTTTCTCCGCGCAATCACGACCGCGCCGCCTTCTCCTCGCTCCCTATCAAGATGCTGTGTGCTTTAAGTTATAGGAAAATATCGATTTTGGGTTCTTTTTTAAATGGAGAAACGTGCGGGAAAGTGTAGACACTATCTTTTTATATTATTATAAAGTCAGGTTAAATTAACGCTATTGTTTAAGAACTAGGAGAAGCCGTCGTAGCGCAGGGTCACAACTGTACGTGTGTAAAAGCGACAGGAATCATTTATTTTATATTTTCATTACCTCGCTTTGCTAGCAAGGCGTTGAGTTCCGCTTGTCAACATCCAATGTCTCCAGAATTCGTAGGAAAGTGGAGAACAGAAGTGTCTTACTGTGGGCATAGTGTCTTAACCCTGCGTTCCTTGATTCCCTCTACCTTTGATTTGCCGCTATGTGCGGGATACAACGTGAAGCTAAAAAAAGTGAAAGTAAGTAAAATAAAAAGACAAATGCTTTCATAGAATACCAAGAGAAAAGATTAGAATTGAGTTCTACCATATAATACATTAAGTCTTTACATAAGAAAAAGGATCAGAACTATGTGATTTCTCTATTTGCATTGTTCTTAATTATAGTTTATGTAGACACCGTCGTGGCGCAGCGACTATTAATATGAGGAGTGTAGGTATGACTCCTACACACGGCGTTGTATTTGCAAATCAACATGCATTGTCTCGACAATTAGCTAATGGTTGGAGAATGAAGTGTCTTTACACTAGTTTCCCTCTGCCTACTTCGCTAATTGTGAGATAAAAGCATGAAACTAAAAAATGTGTCGCCATTTCATATTTTCAAAATGCATGGCAATAAAAAAAATATTGCAAAAAAAAAAGCGAAAGTTAAGTACAATCGCATTTAAAATTTAAATTTTTATCAATAACATATTCTTTAATCAGAATAAATTGAAGAAAAACATAACAAAAATATCGCGCATCCCTCAGAAATCGAACCGTAACAGAATCCAAAAAGTGTAACTGTCAATATTATCATTTGATAGTGATTGCAGGCTAACGCCTAATGATTAATGATAACGATATTGTCATTAACGAGAGATATTGGCCACGATTTCTTAATTCTCTAATTAGATGAGGCAAGGAGGGCAAATTTGGTATGAGTGATTGTTCATTGTATGATCGTGATTATACTGATTTATATGTGCAGTGCAAAGGTGAATAAAATAGCCACGAGGTTGTTGCAGCTTCGATTTATCACAAAAGTAACACACCTGCCTATATTACTTGTGTTTTTGATTTACTGTTTTCTGTTAATATGTTTCAATTTTTTTTAGCTTCACGCTGTATCCTGTGCATAGTAGAGTAGGCAGAGGGAACCTGGGAACCTAGAGATAAACGCTTCATTCTCATTAAGACACTTCCGTTGTCTATTTTCCGCTGGATTCTGAATTGCACGCATTGCGTGTTGAGTGGCGGAATTCAACGCCGCATTTTTATAATATTTGGAATATAGCCGTTACAATATTTACTTAAATGTCTATTAAGCTTTTCCATTTCATAAGAGAATTTTCGATAATAAAATATCTAGTAAAGTAGGTATAACAACAAAAACAAAACACAACAAATATTACGAAACAGAATAATCCCTTCACATTTCATTATTGCTTAAAAACATCAAAACATACAATTTGTCTCGTTATAATGAACATAATTTGGGCTTTAAACAACACGTTGCCGGTGACCAGCGTGTAGCGCCGTAACGGCGTAACGGCGTCAAAATTACCGATTTTGGGCATAATTTTATGTAAAATATGCTCTAATGCGTTAGATGGGAAAGTAGATCGGTAGATATTTTTAAAACTACCACCACTACCACCCGTGCGGCTTCGCCTGCTTGTACGACACAATCATTTTTTCTCATCTCGTTTACTTTCATGATAAGACAATATCCTTACATTGATAGCTAGAGATTTAGCCAATTAAATAAAATTGTCGCATGTAATAGTGATAACTGCTTTTAAATCGGTGAGGCCATTTCTGAGATAAGCCTTCTATATATATATATATATATATATATATATATATATATATATATATATATATATATGGCTCCGCCACATTGTGCTCAATTTTGCGTTTGTACCATTTGTATGTAGCTATATTTTTTTCCACCTTCACAATATATCCTGTAAGCACAAGCGCACAAGCAGAGTAAGCACAAGCGAACCTAGTGTTAAGATACTCCGTTCAACACAATCCGTAGCCGTGGCACCAGAGCGAAGAAATGAAAATAAATAAATAATCCGGGTGAAGATTATTATTTCGATTCTCATTCGGTGGAAAAATTGACATTTACAGTCACTCACCTGTGCCCCTGAGCCACGACGGTCTACAGTTACACCAATATACTAGTACGTGTATATGATTATTATTAGACGATGGTATGTTAACATTTTGTCTATAAACTTTTTTTTATATATTTATTCAAATCGGTCAAACACACAGAACCTTCTAATAAATCATACCATACAGTGTTCTAGAAGACGCGTTATGTCATCATGGCGTCTTCCGCCCCAAATAGCTTCCAACGCCCGCCATAAATTAGTCAATTATCTACCACCATATAATTAAATGCGTACGAAATTTTAAATAATCAATCTCAAGAAAGAAAGTAAGTACTGTTAGTCTCGAGGTTACGTAAAAAATAATGAGTGATTAGAATATGTGAAGTGTTCGGAGCTTTAGTGCGGTGGTGGAGCTATCGAAACAGCGTTCTGTACTGCAGTTTGATAGATATTCGCGTTTAATAATTAATAAATAGATCAGCTTCACGCTGTATCCCGCTCTTAGCTGGGTAGGTGAGAACCTAGTGTTAAGGCACTCCGTTCTCCACTTTCGCCAAATCTTTCGAGGCTTTACAATTACACCCTTGTGCCCCTGTGCCACGACTGTGCCTCAAATGACTGTATAATATCTTTTATAGCTATGGTACCTAAAATTTTTGGTTTCTTAAAAAGATAATTCACGCTTTTTCCCGTATAGAAGACAGTGCATCCAAAAACATCCTCCAGAATGAAAATCAAACTAACAACCACCACAACCACGATTTTTGTAATTAAATAAAATATAATATTATAGTATACTTAATAGAAATCTCTAATTTCAATGCCTCACTAAGACAAGTTGCATGATTGTATTGAAGATCGTGACAGATGCTCAGATGCGATCGTGTGAATTAGATAGTGTAAGGTAATTCGAATAATGTTATACTACTGGTAGGTACTGGATGCAAAATATTATAGTTATTTTTATTTTATTTTATATACATACATACATACTACTTTTAATATTTTTTTAAAGTAATACGTAGCTGTAAACCGTACACAGCAAAGTAGGCAGAAACCTAGTGTTAAGACCCTCCATTTTCCGCTTTCTGTCGAATTCTGTAGGAAAAGCGCAGCACAGAGTCCAGAAAATGGGAATATTAAATGTTTAATTTCCTTGTGTGGTAATCGAATCTACAACCAGTTGCGCTTACAGTCACATTTTGTGCTCCTGCACCACTATTGGCCTCTACTGCCCAATTCGTGTTAAATTTTTATCCAACTTCGTGAAGCGTGTTAAAAGGTGCAATATACACACAACGTGTCATTACAAAAAATAATACCCTAAAATAATACGATATTTGTGATTAAGATTACAGAGTACCTTTTAATTAATAATTTTTATGCTGTCTCTACAAGAGCTCCCGAAATCGTGTCGATCTTCGACAAAATAATCCTTACCTGTCATATACTAGTACAAGGTATAAGCAACGAGGGCGAAAGCGTGTAAATGATTTTAATTATACAAACGCCCAGTGTATCGTCTGGCTACTTTCTACTCACGATCCTAGATATATGTATATGAATCTGTCTATATGTATATATAAATATATGAAAAATATATTTAATACATACATTTAGTTAAATTTTCGATATAATATATATTGACGCTATTTATTATTAAAAAGATAGCGACAGTATCTTTTATTTTTCTACGATATTTTTTTTTCTTTTTCGGTATCTGTTAACTCCGTTCCGTTACTCATCACGCAGTTTATCAAAAATAGAATAAAGCAACGTAATCACTTGATCTTCACGCTGTAACTCGTACAGAGCAATGTAGGTAGAGGTTATTTACGAACCTAGTGCTAAGACAACTCCGTTCTCCGTTTCCGCCGAGATCTAAAGGCATTGCGTGTTGAGTTACGGAACTCAACGCCGCAACACACATAGCTAAGCTTATAACAAATTTTCCCATATATATCAAATTTGCATACATACATTTTGATACACTTTAATATCCAAGTTAAATAACATAACCCTACCAGCGTCGCGTACCCGACGAGGCGACCCCGTTTAATTAGTGGTACATAGAAATATTAATGAAGTATCTGATACAGACATAATATTTAAAGGTTCCTCGACTTTTGGGACTTCGTGTCTGAAAGCATTATGTTATTTAATTTAATAAGCGAGGGTGGAGGGTGAAACTTGTGTATGTTATCTAAATTTGATGCGAATACTGATGTGTGGAGTTTTAGTATTAAGTATCTATATTTATTTGTTTCTTAGGTATGCTGATGTAATATATTTTTTAATGTCGTATCTCACAAAAGTATAGACTTAAATAGCCTTATTAAACTAGTTACGTGTAGAGTGGCGCAACTCAACACCGCGTTTTATAATGCATATTTATTCTTTTTTTTTAACTTCACGCTGTATAACGCATATAACAGGGCACGCAGGGAAAACTTATTGTTAAGGCACTCCGTTTTTTACTTTTCGTAACATTTTCGAGTCAGTACATGTTGAATAGTTGAATTCAAATCCCGTGCTTAATTTTTATTAGAGCATAGAAGAGAGAGATTAAAAACTGCAACCGTCGCTTTTATAATCAGATACTGTGCTGCTGCGTCTCAGTGTTGGCTTATTAATAATCGCCGTCTTATTAATACCAAGTGAAAATGGATGTGGTTCATCACTTTGGGGATTTAGGTAAAATAAAATAGGTATTAATATTTCAACTTTTATCAGTATGATTAAACAAGTATTGAGTTTCATGTTGAGGAGCAGTATTTTGAAGCACATCGTTAAGAAACACGATGACAATAAAGTCTCTGCGTTTTCCTTTACAGGAGAGTGAGAGATGTGTGGACAGGAGTTCGACTTACAAGTATGTATAATTTAAAAAACTATATCTATTTTTATCTTCACGCTAATTTGCAGCTTATAGCAGGGTAGCAGCAGGGTAAACTCGTACAGCTCGTTGAGCGTTAAGCGGAGAAATGAATATTAATAAATAATAATTCAGTCCCCCAGTGAGTTTTGAACCCACAACCACCGTATTTACAATACTTGTACTACGACGGCCTTAATCATCCAATTGGAAACCAATATAGAAGAAAAAGAAAAAAAAAACACTTAAAACGCCCATATTTTAAAATATTTCATAACGCAAAAAATAAAAATTGAGCATCACAACCTCTACACGCAATTTTGTCAAAATTCACAAGCATTAATATCAATATGTGGGGCTAAAAAGGCCTCGTAATATCCTCCGGGTCCCTCCCGGCTTTATTTATCAAAGCCGACCCATAACCCTTTCGTCGTTACGCGAATTAAATTTCTTTTGCAGTCATTTCCCGTGCATTATCTCGGTTCACAATGGCGGGGCTTGTTTAGCCGCCTCCATTTATGTTGGCTGAAGAATTTTATTAAATTGTAACGTCGCGCTCAAGGGTTAAGGGACGGATAAACAATGGAGAGAATAGAGATGTTTTTAAATAAGGCATGGATGGTAGAGTGATTGTTGTAGCGAAATTTGTTGAATGTTTTACACGGTGGGTACTAAATGAACATTCGACTTTTTGAGTTTTCATTTTGTGTATTTTCATAACTTTTTTTTCATATTAAAATGAAGCACTTCATTCAAATTTTAAAGAAAACTTTAATACGGTTCTGAGTGATAGATCCAACGTATAAAAGAGGTACCTGCAAAGGTAAAATAATATACAAAACAAAATAAATAAGAAATCGATGAATTTGAGAAAAAAATATATATTTACCAACTTTATTCATTTTTAGCTTCACACAATCCTGCACATAGCAGAATAGGCAGAGGGAACCTAGTGTTAAAACACTCCTTTCTCATTAAAATACTTTCCATTGTCCTATTCCATCGATTTCTAGAGGCATTGCGTGTTGAGAGGCAGAACTCAACGCTGCACTGTACCCCTTTATCAGAACTAGAAAATGAATAAAAAATAGGATTTCCAATTTTTATTATATATTTATATATTATGTGTATTATGTAATCAAAATATATATACATTTTGGCAATCATTTATTAAGTAAGTATCAAATAGGTTGTAACTTTCATATTTTTACATATATTTACAGTTACCCATAGACAATGGCTATACAGGGTGATTAATTATGATAACTTTTAAGTATACGCCAAAGGAATACACTTATAAAGCGTCTCTTGAATTATTTATCTCGCAGGCACTCAAACTTCGCTAAGCTCGGCCAACTGGCGCACATTATAATAATGAGTTTTCAACAGCAGGCAATTTTTTTTCTAAAAAGAAAAAAAAACGGCACATTAAACGACTTTGTGTAAGTATCTAAGCAATATTTTACGTTTTGGTACATGTTTCTTAGCTTGTTTGTTATTTTTTTTTCAATATATATTTTTTTATCTAATGACGTCAGTTGTGGCGCAGGGGTACTAGTGTGTGACTATTTTTCTTAATGATTTTCAGTCGAGGAAATGAAATATTTAATTTTCATTTCTTCGCCCTTGTAGGTCGTTTCAAGGTAATTGATTTTCACGATCGGCGGTAAGTTAGGAGCGGATATGTCTTATTGGGAACGGAGTCTCTTAACTCCTGTAAAGACATTCCGTTTCAATCCATTCTCAGCTTGCTTATATGTGCTGAATATAGGTGAAGCTAAAAACTAATTAATCCATAGTGGCGCAATGAGTTAACTGTAGTTCTCACTGTCCGATCGAGCTGAAGTTTCTAATACGAGTTCAATACTGATGACATTAGAATTTATATAAACATGGATATACATACATCAATATTGTTATTAATTCAAAATGGCCGTCATAATAAAATGCCAGACTACAATTTTTTGCACAGTCCACCTAATATGAGTATTAAATTAAAGTACTCTATTTATATTAAAAATACAATACACTATAAGCTCGTTTTTAAAATGTTTTTTTTAAATTAATATCTTATTAACCAGGCCAGTCCATTTTTCAGTCACACAGAGTGACTGCAAAACCGACTGGTTGTGGGTTCGATCCCCACTCGAGGAGATGAAATATTTACTTAAATGTATATTTCCATTTCTTCGCTCTGGTTTCGAGTCAAAGCGCGGCGTAGTGTTCCGCCACTCAACACCAAAATTCGGCGGTAAGCAGAGAACGGAGTGTCTGAACACTAGGTTTCCCGCGCCTAACCTACTGTATACGAGATACAGCGTGACGATGATCTTATTAACATAATAGAAGTTACCAGCTTTGAATGTAACAAATAATTATTGATTATTAAAACAAATTTGTTTGATGAAAAGAAGGAAATGTTCCAATTAAATATGGATGCAGCGTAATGAGTTATGCAAATATTGTAGACGGCAATTTGGAGGGGAGATTAGGGGGGCGTCTCAAGTGTTTACTTTGGAATCTTGGGTGTTTTCTTAAGCATTTGGGAAGGGTTTTGCTTTTTGGTACTTTCACTGTTCCAGATTTGATACTGTTTTCTTTAAATTTTAAGCAATTCTTTTGATTTTGTTTTTTTTTTCAATGTACGTTATATAAGTTGTGCTCTGTCTATATATATATATATATATATGCAGATTAAAGCATTAAAAATGATTCAGCTACACTATTAATATCAATTTCATTTGTTCTACGAAAAATTAAGTTTTACTTAATCAAGTACCTAATCTTATGATAATTTGGAATATAAAAAAATATAAATAATAAGAATATTAGCAGATTCAAATAAAGGAAGCTACGACAAAATTTAGCGTTGAGTTGCGCCACTATAAACACAATATGGTAAATTTGGACTATATATATTAACATATCTAATGTATTTAGTATAAATAAAAAAAATAATAACCAATCAAGAAAAAGGTACTAAAATTTAACTTTGAAGTGAACTGAAAATGAATATAACCTATTAAGAGTGCTCGAGTCCCCCAAACTCGATGCTCGAGATCGATTGGCATTTCCACGTCCCGAATTGTGAAGAACGAGGCTAATGGTTGAGCAAATTACGTTTGTTTGATTTTAAATAGTCGTTCATTTTATTGGGTAAATGTTAGCTAAATCTATATATATAAAAGTTTAAAGTATTTCTTTTTATTTTTGCTGCAATCTTTTAGTTTTGGTTATATCTATCTATTTATACCTACTGGTTTGTTCTCTGAGTTCTATTTATAGGGAAATAGAATAAAAAAATTCAAATGGAGTTAAAGCATTATAATGATTATTAAAGTACGAATCGGTCATCTGACTCTTATAAATTTAGATATGTTTTAATCAATCAGCTTCCCGCTGTATCCCGCACGTAGCAGGGTAGGTAGGGGGACTTAGTGTTAAGACACTCCGTTACCCACTCTCCGCCGAGTTCTGGAGGAATTGCGAGTCGAGTGGCGAAACTCAACGCCGCGCTTTTGCCTCGATACCAGAACGAACGTCACACTTTGTGCCCCTGCGCCACGACTGTATTTGTTTTGTTTTACTTACGAGAAAATACTGACAATATAATGATTTATAAACTTATATTCGCTTAAGCCTTTCCAAAAGATATTCGAACCCATTAACAAAATTAAAATAATATCCCAATTACGTCTAATGTCTAAATTATATTTTTTATCTGAAAATTTGTAAGACTCATTTCTCCATTTTCCGCCGAATTCTGGAGGCGTTGTGTGTTAAGTTAACACAGTATTTTAGCTCTGAACCTACAACCTGTGTTATTTACCACTGTGTGTGCCACTGCGCTACCGCTGGGCCTGTAAGATTTCTAAAATCAAAATTTCTATCTTTAATATATATTTTTTAATAAAAAAGGCCGTCGTGGCACAGTAGCACAAGGGTGTGACGTGTGTGTGTTGTGGGCTCGATACCTACTCGAGGAAATTGCAGATGCACCAAGCCAAAATACCGGCGTTGATTACGCCACTTAATACGCAGTGCCTCGAAAAATTCGGTGGCAAGTAGGGAACGCTGCCTACCCTGCTTTTACTTAATATAAATTTTAACCAAATAATATAGTATAGTAATTGAAATACGATCTTCTATACGACAGCTATCTCTCTGTTCCTACAAATCCATACTTCAAACGCCGCCACTTGTACTAATGCTTGGCTCATACATCAGCATGCGGAAATTGAAACCTAAAATTACTCAGGATCGATATCTAAGCTAATATGAATAGAGTCGTTCTAGGAACTGCGTTTTCACTTAGATCGATGTCTAAAGCTAGTTTCTATATAGTATGTATGTACGTTTTCACTTTCAAATCACTATTTTTTATTGAAAAAAAAAACCAGTGTATCTACTAATGTATTAAAAATTAACTTCTCGTGTTAAAATACTCCGTCACCCATTTTCGAAACAGCGCTTTGTCTATGAGAGCGGAGAAATATAGTATCTTCTTCGGTTTTATATAATTTCTTAACATTTTGTGTTTGTTTCTTTTAAGAATATTGTTTAACAAAATTAATATAAATAACTGTTTTATTGATTTGGCTGGACTTTTGAATATTTGTATAAATGTTGTTTTTAAAATGATATAGGTTTATTGTTAAAACGAAAGTATTGAATAAACAAAAAAGAAGTTTCGCGTTGTATCCCTCATACAGCAGAGTAGGCAGAAGGAACCAAATGGACATTCCATTACCAAAGTAGTACTAGTTAGCAGTAGTAGTAATGGCGCGGCGCCGAGGCTTTGCGTGTTGAGAGGCGGAACTCAACGCCGGGGTTTTGCCTTTTGGTACCAGAGCGAAAAAATAAAAATATTAAAAAATAATAATTTATTTCCTCGAATAGAGAACGAATCCACAACCGTCGCGTTACAATCACACTCTTGTGTCATTACTAAATTAATTATTATATCATTCAAGCGGGCGAAGCCGCGAGCGCATTGCTAGTACAGAACATAGTATTATTAATAAAATATTCTATTCATAATATTTGATGAATATATGAATTACATACACATCATTGTATTGACAAAGTGCACTTAGAGCTAGGATTACAAAATGGCATACGTCCCGCGCCCGTCCGACAAACTACTTTATACAACTTTACATATTTCACTCGAATCCCTCTTTGCTGAGGAAAATTGGACTTTATTACAAATCCAATAAAAGCATGGCAATATTTTTTTTAGTTTATGAATGTTACAAGCGTCTCCAGTATTTGAATAGATTGAAAATGTATGGATATAGAACTGGAGTATTGAAAGTGCTCTTCAGATCGGATTATGTTCGTTGGGTAGTGTCGCGTGATAGTTTTATGCATTAATTATAAATAAAAGATATATTGTTCAATATTTTCTCCAATTTCCGTTCAATTTTCAAGATATGCCGCAAGAAGTACCGGAACTCAACGCTGCGCTTTGTCTTTTTAGCTGAACGAGGAAAATATTGAATTTCCAATGGAAATCGAACCAATAATTATCGCGCTTATAGACGGATGACTGACGGCTGTGTTGCTGCACACTGTGGCCTTTTATATTTATTTTTCGATATTAATATTTCATAACTTATGAGAAAAATCAAATTGAATAAGAAGCCATTCTCTACTTTTATTTCACTAGAGTCACAAGAGTCAATCAAATACGTCTTATCGTCTAATTAAATTTGGAAAATTCTTGTTGAATCCAAAAATATGATTTTTAACAATGAACCACTTGTACATAAAAAGTAAAATGGTAGTATGCAAAAAATATGCAACATTAGAAATCTGAATGGTTCTTTAATACGTTAGACCGTTTCCAATGACGACACGGTGGCAATGAATTCAATTTTAGCGGGGTTGGGTGCTATGGGAACAGGGTCCCCTATTGCGTTTCATACCATACGAGACTAGTATATAGATACTATGTAAATCGCTTTATATGTACTTATATTTAGGTTTGTATATGAAAAATCCTATAGTTTAGGGCGACAAGTATTAGTAGTAGAATTGTTTTTTTTTATATTATTATTTATGTCAGCTTCACGCTTTCTTCCGCTTATACTGCGTTGTGTAGGTAAAGGGAACCTAGTGTTAAGTCATTTCCTTTTCTACATTCCGCTTAATTTATGAAATAAAACAACAACTAATACAACAACAATATTTAAAGTAAGATGACAAAACCCCAATACTGTTTATATATGAACAAAAAGCTTGATCAGCCTTTTCCCATAAAAATAGAGATGTATGAAAATATAGTAATTTACATACAACTAGAAGTGCTATATGGTCCAGTGGTACAGCATCTAACGCATTTAAACGCGATGATTATGGATACGATCCTGCGGAATATTTTTTTTAAATTCTCCTCTCTAGCAAATAGTACCGCTACATTTAACACGCAATATACGACGATACTATACGAAGTACGCTGCTATATGCGGGATACAGCGTGAAGCAAAAAAAATATAGGTACCAACCTAGACTATGACAGAATCTGGTCTGGTCGTTTATTAAAAAAGTCTCTCATATCTTCACTTGTCAAACGTAATAAGCGCTTGCGAGAGTGAAATAAGAGCCGGCTCGGTCCCCTTGTTTGCCAATTAAATGTTTTTTGTTTGTGTCGAGGGTCAGCGTTTTAATTCACCGTCGGAGGGAGGGACGGAGGGTTTCTGACGACGCGTCACTTTTTATTTTACATGGTGGTGGATATTTGCACGGGGTGGCTTTTGTATGTTGGTACATATGTATGTATTGTGCGTGGTGGCGCTGTGGTGTAGCGTGTGATTGTAAACGCGACGGTTGTATGTTTGATTCACATTGGAGGGAATGAATTCATTAGTATTTACATGGCCCTTGCGTTGATACCACAGCGAAAATTTGAGCTATTCATTTTAATTTAGCATGCAACTTCTAGAAAGTTCACCGTAAAGTGGAGAACAGAGGGTCTTTACACTAGATTCCCTCTGCCTTTCCTGCCAAATAAAAATCAATTTTTAGTTAAAATTTAGTTTCTAAATTACAATAGTAAAGATGTGTTGTACCATTTATTTTTTAATCTATTATACTTTTATAAAACTAGGTTATTATAATGTTTTACAGCTCACCAGCTCAAAAATCTTTAATTTTCAAATAAAATAGTTATTTTTTTATACCAACCTCCAATCTTAACAAGATAGTATATACAAACACACAATTTTACAACATTTGTCCCCCGATGTCAAAAGCTTGTATCAGCCCTTGGCCGTACCAATAGTAGCTCTCTATACCCACACGAGGGTAGTTATTATTTTTAATCCCATAATGGCGTCCCAGATTTCATTACAGGGGTAGGTTCCCTGATTAAAAGGGTGAGACCATTCATTTTTTTCCATTTCGAGCTTCATTATAATCGTGATTGATGTATGAAGTATGTATTTTGAGTAAAACGATGTATGTACGTATGCATGTGTAACAAGTGGTCAATTGGCAACAACAATTAACAATAAGTATATATGTATATATATATATATATATATATATATATATATATATATATATATATGTATATATGTACTGTATACACACTACTACTGAATATACACTGTATTAAAAGAATGTAATGTCAATAACTCAAAACACTTCGTTCTCCGCGGGTGAATGAAAATTATAATTAATACACCCAAGTGGGAACTGGGTGGCTTACAGTTAGACACAGTTCCACCGACCGCGATGACTAATCTATTTATTATTTTTATACATTTTCACAAAACATACAAAAGTAACATTGCAAATAAGTAGAATTATTTCATAAAGAGGAATTCACAAGATTTTTATCTATAATAATTGAGGCCGTCGTGGAGCGACCAAAACGCGACAGTTATAGGTTTGATCTTGACTCGGGGAATTGAATTATTCATAGTTTAGTCAACACGCATTCCCTCGAAGAACTTCGACCGAAAGTGAGGAACAGATCGTCTTAAAACTGCCGCTAAAAGCGGAAAACAGCGTGAAGCTGAAAAAAAAATCAAACACAATCAAAGATAGACCAAAGATCATTGTCACGGCATTCTTTCCCTCACATTAACACTTTTTCACATAACATTTTCAAAGTTGACGGTGGCGGCATCTGGTCGGACCAGCTATTAGCGAGACGCGAACTCCTTAAAAGCTACCGGGGTTCGCTACGTCAATGTTTACATGGGATGTGGACTCAGGGGATGGGTGGTGCATGGTAATTAGAGGATAAGAAAAAAAAGGATTATAGGATAATGCACTCGGTTTTGTCCTTGTGCTGCGTGGATGGTTGTTTAGTTACTTTTGAGGTTTTGGCTTTGTTGAACAGCTTCTGAGTAGAACGTGGTGGTTTACGGTTCGAATTACGGCAAATTATTAAAATTTTTTTGCTTTGGTAGGTAAGTCAAGAGAAAAAAGAATATACAGTGTGAAATTATACTAGTATATTTTTTGTGACAGCCATATCAATTAGGAAGTAAGGCGATGCAAAACAAAACATAATTAAACAAAGTGATTTTTATCCGCTAAAATTCTCAAATGTTTATTCTCCTGTTATGATCATACTGAATTTTATATAAGCAGGATAGGCAAAGGAAGCCAGCCCAGTGTTGAGACACTCCGCATCCCACTTTTTACCAATTTTCAACACATCATGTATTGAGTGGCAAAACTCAACCTCGTGCTTTGTCTTATTTACCACAGCGATGAACTGAAAATAATTGATGCCCAGATTGAGCATAAATTATTTGATTGATTAGAATTGAATATTCAATCATCGCGTTTACAGTCAGACGTTGCGCCGATACACCACAACGGTTTCATTGTAGATTTTATTAAGTTCAAACAAACTAAAAATAAAAAAGAAGCGTCTAAGTGCAAGTAGGACTCGTGCACAAAGGGTTCTACCATTATTCAAAACAGCAAAAAATTACGTTTGTTGTATGTTTTTTAGTATTTGTTATTAGTATTACCTAAGGTGGCAACAAAAAAATATTAATCAGGTTCACGATGTATCCCATACATAGTAGGCAGAGGGAACTTAAAGTTAAAACACTCCATTCCACCCCTTTTGCCGAACTACACCTGTGGATATTAATATATGTAATATCATCTCGTTTTAACCTTTGAATACGGAACTCTAAAAAATTAAGCAACAAAATGAATTCTAGTACAAATTGTTACATGAATAGTCACATTATATTATATTGTTAGTTACAATTACAAATAGAGTAAGAAGAGAGATGCACTTTACGTCTCTACGTAGCGCCACGCTGTGGAGGTCCATCGACAGTAGGCACTAACGATTCGTATAAACAAACCAGCTTTGCCATGCCGCCACGGTGGGTGTTGAAATAAATAATATTTAAGTATGTATATTCTTATATTATAGTGATTTAATAATATTAGTATTTTAACCACAGAATAAGTTATTTAATTTTTTTTTGTTAATATTTAATATTTTCATTTCCTCGCTCTCAAGGCGCGGCGCTTATTTCCGCCATTTAACATTCAATACCTCTAGAATTCAGCGGAAAGTGAGAAACAAAAATAAAATAAATAAATCAGCTTCACGCTGTATTCCGCACACAGCAGGGTAGGCAGAGG
>DWAN01002539.1:0-14948 GCA_018230445.1 Heliconius hewitsoni | reverse complement strand
TTGCTTTCTATTATTCTTTTTAAGTGTCCCTCTATCCATTTCAGTCAAAATTACACAAAAAATTTATTCATTTTGATTCATTTTATTGATTTCCTTCAAAAAAAATTGGTCGTACCATTTCAGAAACCATCATGGGCTCGTGCACGAATGACATGGTTGCATAGTTTACGATTCTATAAAGAACATTCAGACAAACATTCATATTTATATACAAAGATATACCTACTATATGATTAGAAGAGACCGTCCACCATCGTCGAGCAGTGGGGCAGCCTTTAAGCGACGGTTGAGGGTTTGATTCACTCTGGGGGAACTGATTTTTATTTTTGACCCTGCCCAGACAAACGCAGTTAAAATACGTCGTTCAATACGAAACGTCACGAATCTCCACACTACTCTACTCTTTTCTATACGCGGGACACAGCGTGAAGCTGAAAAAAAATACGTCATAAAAATAAATCTCGTAAATATAAGAGGAAAAAGTAATAAAATGAAAGTTTGACATAGAACAAAACAACGCGTTCGATTCAATATTCAATCCAACAAATGTGTGTAAAGCGTATAATTGCTCAAATGGAAACACTTTTTTTACAAAAAAAAGACGCACCACGTGTAAATCGGTCGCTTAGGTCTTTTTGCGATCACGTTTTTTAGCTGTTACGTTTGTATCTTCATTTACTTCACCATCGTGGTGCAGAGGCACAGGGTCTGACTATAAACGTAACGGTTTGGGTTCGATTCCCATTTGGTCGAATTATTTTCAATTCTTCGTTCTAGTAAGGAGATAAAGGTCGCTTGAGTTTCACCACTCAACACTCACGATCTCGATAATTGAGCTTGTACGAGGGGAAAAGGTGATCTTAACACTAGGTTCCTTCCGCCTATCCCGATATATTCACTCCAGATATCTAGCGTGACGTTAAAATTACTAAATTTACGAATTAATTATTTGTCCTAAGCCATGAAAAATCCGGGAGTAACGAACAGAGAAGTGGGTCGCGTCAATTCTTTTACTACCCTTTTATTGCTCACCATTTACGGAATAACTGGCAGTTATTGTAGCACGTGTATTTGTTATTAAAGCAAGTATATTGAATGTACCTTTAAATATATATTGTGTAGGCAGTGTGTTACCTATAAGACATATCTTTATTTTTTTATTTCTCAATTTCAGTTCTTCGAGATATCAACACCGCGTTTTGTCTTCTTATTTTTTTTATACTTTTTAATTAAATTAACAAATATACACGTAATCTCTCTTGAAGGATATATTACGAAAATCAGAGTGACCTTTTACTTCTACACCTAAATCTTTTTATCTATCTTTGTAATACCAGGCTTTTATTATGTCGACTTTTTACTATATAATAAAATCTAAACAACTGAATTTGACCCATTTGTAATATTTATATCATTATGAAACTTGAGTTAAACGTAGCTGCGTATAATGCTTATATATAAATCAGCTTCACGTGTTATTCCGCACACAGCAGGATAGGCATACGGAACCTAGTGTTAAGACACTCCATTCCCCATTTTCTTTCCTCGTTTCGTTCATTCTTCATTTCCCCGAGTGGGGATCGAATCCACAATCAGTCGCATTTACAGTTATACTATTTGCTCCTGATGATGAAGCCAGGACATGAATAGTGGAACCCTTTACATGTTAATTAGCAACCACTCGGTTTTAGACGAGTACATTCTACAACATTGGTGCATAAAAGCTTCGTTTTTAGTTGGTTTTTAGTAAATATTCATAAAAAAGTAAATATAAGCTAAGTTCCATAACAGTATACAGTGTTCAAATACCTCAAAGTACGTTACAATATTGATTTTCGTTAGTGACGCACGGGGTCCTAATGGAGGGTGAGCATAACACCAAGGGTTGCAGATTAAATGTAATTTTGACCTTGTTATGTATATTTTATGTTTCTACGTTAACTCAGGGAATTAAGACTATCTAAAAAATATTTTAAGCAAAATTTTACAACAGTTAAAGTGTTAGTATGGTCAAGCGCGCTAATCTAAGGAACGACTCGGGCACCCCAATGCGGTCTATTCAATTCCAGTCATACACAACTCTTAGAGTACAAGCGCAGATATAAGCCTGTTTTAAATAGGCGTAACTAGTAGTAATTACGCAACAGATTAAAAGTAAGAATGTTTTCATTTGATCTCCAAAAGCAAGGCGAGTCGCAACTGGTCTCTCTCTCCGCTTAAAAGGCGCAAGCCACGTTTCTAACAAGTACCTAATTAAGGATAATTGATTTACCTGTACAAATTCTAACTTTATTTACTTACTCAACATTCTCTGTTCATACGGATTTTTTATAGAGAATAAAGGGATTTGAACAAGTAAGAAAACTATTTTGATTAAACACATAGGTAACTGTTATGTATTAAATGATTTAATAATATATTTAAATATATATTTACTACTGTTTCCCTGCTGCTTCGCCCTCGTGGCCAAGCGGATATAGTTGTGTATGACAGCACATTCTATATGTATAAAAAAAACGGTCAAGCACGAATCGGGCTCGCCTTTAGAGGGTTTCGTATCAATTACAGAATTGTAAGTCAACCGAAAGTTATAATTCTTGATGATCTTAAGATTGCGCAAGTATGTACTGCAGATGTGTAAGTGTCTCATATTATTTAAGTATAATAAAAATTTCCATTTTTCGATATTTTTCCTTAATTTGTCTTATGAGTTGTAGCTTTGTAAAAAATGTTATATTACTATATCTAAGGGAAGTACCCTATAGATACTTTAAACTCTACAGATGATTACGCGGCGGATTTCATACAAATGCAGCAAAAACGACGCTTAAATATTTATATCTTTGGATTGTGTTGACTTAAAAACTTAATGTTTCTGTGCTTAAGTTTAAAGAGACCATAGATCCAAATATTTGATATAAATGTTATCTTCGTACCTTCACACAATCTTGAGATGAATAGTCTTGACAGACAAACAACAGAGTGATAATACAAAGGTGTTTTTCTTATGTAAAGTATCAAATTCTAAAAATAATACTATTTTATATCTAAAAATTAATTATACGTATAACCAAAGTTAACTAATTCAGTGGAAAATAGATAGTTATAAGAATTCTTAGTTACTTAATTATTTTAATGATCATTCTACTCTAGATTATTTACGGATGAACCGCTTCAACATACGGAGGCCCATTCGACATACGACACGAATTCGACACGAATCTATAATAAAGTAAAATATTAAGGAAACTATCAATAAAAACGAAAATACAAAAAACTAGTATATTACAAATGTGAAAGTTTGTGAAGATGGATGTTTGTTTGTTTGAATTTTAGGCAAATACTACTAAAAAGATTTAGGTTAAGTTTTACCGTAATATACCTTGTAATTTAGCATCTGAGTAACACGTAGTTATAATTTATGTAAAGATTTTTTTAAGTTTGGCTATAATATAATAACAAAATGCGCGACCGGGCGAAGCCGCGTGTGGGTTGCTAGTAATATATAAATAGAACACGAACATCAAACGACTCGTCCCTTTGAAATGCCCGATGAATGTTGAGAAAAACACATTAACGAAAGGTAAGTTGGTTGAGCGCCCACTGACACTGACACGGACACGGACATATGTTAATTGGCCTTTTTCAAACGTAGCGTTCATTTGAGTCTAATTTGCGAAGCTTTCTTTGTAATTAGCTCAAGGACCTGATAATTTTGCTGTCGACAATTATTTTTAGTAGAAACGTTAAAAATGTCCAATGAATAAAACATTTTACTGTAAAAGGAATACAATACTGTACGGGAGTAAATTATATGAGAAACAATGCGCTTGTTTCAAATTCAAATAATATCTTTTTTAGCTTCATCTTTGTAATATTACTATGTATAATAAAATAATAAGTAAACATCAATTTCTCAATCGTCTGTAATTAACTTATAAAATGTGAATTATTTCGTTAATTAATTAATTAGTTTCAAACTCACGACCTTTACTTCAAAACTGCCGAACACTCAACAGTTTTCCTTACCTTATGTCAGTAATATAATAAAAGTTTGTTTCGCTAATCTGGAACCACTGGTTCGATCTGAAAACTTCGCGATAACGATATTAGGTATTTACGTTAATCGTTCAAATCTAGCCCACTGCATCTGCGATCAGTTACTTCGGCCACCAAGAATTCTATTTGAACACACGGGGACAGCCGCGGTTAGAAGGTAGTTTTGTTATACAGTAATTATATCACGTCGACGACATAATTGTACATGAATATGTATGTAAATAAGCAAAATTCGTCCGCTTCATTCGCAGACACTTTAAATATATCAAATTAAAATTTTCACAAAATATCTCACCGCTCCGCTGAGAGGAGCGACTGCGTTTCGGTCTGGAGCCGACGTACCTACTAAAGAGTACTTTATTTTTTTATATAATGCTAGTAAATTTACATGAGTTTTCGTAAATTATAATAATTACATGAATATTAACGTTTCACTTGGAAAGTATCTCAATTTATATACAATTACTAAGTGTATAATCTTTTACAAAATGTTTAAGTTTATATGTGGAGCAGCGCATTGATAGGGTTTTAGCAGTGTTTAGAGGGTACATATTGGACACACAATAACAGCCCACTGGAGACTCCCATCTTCCACTTAATTTTCAAGACATTGCGCCGTAAGTGGCGGAATTCAGCGCTTCACTTTGTCACGTTGCTAGAGAAAGCAAATAAAATAATTTATTCACCCAAATGGGAATCAAACTCACAATCGAATCAAAATGATTATTTCGCTGCACCACGATAGGTAGATTCATTTTATAAGGTAAACAGAGACATTTAAGTGATTTATGTACAACAGCATTTTGAATAACGGAACCTAGTTTTCTTGTTTGTTTGTTTTTAATCAAAAGGAAAAGGATAAATACTGGTTGAAAGTAACAATCTATACTAATATTATAAGAGTAAAGAGTTTGTTTGAAAGCGCTTTTTCAGGGACAACTGGTACGAGCTGAAATAATATTTTTGTGTTGGATAGTTCATTTGTTGAGAAAACCTATAGGGTCAATCACTTCGATGTGAACCTCAGTGGGTTACCTCCGGTCCGCGTCACGTGGAACCACGTCAAGAGTGGAGTGGAAAGTGGTCGAGAGTGACCACGGGGGAGAAGAAACACTAAAAAGGTACTAAAAATAATGTAAGGGCCCATGATGTATGTACATTGTGGACCGCTTTCAATCGAGATTGCTGCGTATCATCTATGTACATAGAGATGTGTATTAAAATTGACGAGGAATATTTATTAAAATGTTAATCTAAATTAGATCTCGATACTGTCATTGCAGCAGTGCTGAGAGAGGGTGATGCTGTAGACTAAATTGCTTTACTAGCTTTTAATTATCTTCATTTTCCCGCTTTTTCCCCGCTTATAGCAGATAGGCATATAGAACCTAGTGTTAAAACACTCCATTCCCTACGTTCACCCCAATTCTCGGATATTGTGTGTTGAGTGACAGAAATCAACTCTGGGCTTTGTCTTATAATCAGAGCGAGAAAATTTATATAATTGATTCCTGCGAGTGTGAATCGAACCCACAACCGTCGTGTTTACAATCAGCAGTATCAAATACAATAGGTATTTGTATAATGAAGATACTTAGATTTCTATGAAGTTAGAAGTCACAATGTATGCGTAGAATAGTACTAATAATAATTTAATAAACTTTTTTATTCAATAAAGACTACACAATAAGTTATTACTAAGTTTACTTAGTTATTATGGATTCTACAGATATCAAAATATTTTCATATTACTTTAATATGCATAGCTGAAACTAATTTTATAAATTGAAATCTTCATGATTTTTTCTAACTTCTATATACTAACTATATTAGTTTTATAGACTTCATCAATTCAACAGACAAACTTACTTAGATACATATATGTATATAATAAAACTCTTCGCTAACTCGTCGCTGTCTGTACATATATCTCAAATGAGATAATCAATTCTTGGGGACTATTACTTTGTGTGTGAATGTGGAACCATTCTCCATCCTCACAAATTTTCACATTTATAACATTAGTAACATGTTCCAACCTACATACAAGCTTCCCATCAAAAAACTACTAAGCATGCGCATATAAATAAACAACAAACTGTATACACAAATTCAAAGAGGCAAGTAATTACATTAACATAACTCCCGATACCCGAAGAAGCGCCGCAACCACTAAAAGCAAAAACATTAATAAGTTAATTTAAACTCGCTGAACTACCCGGTTATTGCACGTATATACCTAGTCAATTTGCGATGTCTTTTTATTAGCTGTTTGCCTTCTACATGCTTTGAACATATTACGATATCAAAGAGATGTACGAGATTAAAGTAAACCTGAAGCTAAAAGTAGCAAAGTCCTTAAAGGCTTAAAGCGTATGTACACTGATTAACTTATAAGACGAAAAGAGATATTTACATTTAACTAAGAATTATATTATAATATATTATATTAACGAGTAAAATATACAGCGTACAGGTAAAATAACGAAGAGCAGTTTTAATACCAATATTAGTTACAGCGCTGTGTCAAAGGACCGTGTCGTGTTTTGTTTGTCGTCGTCATCCTGTGACAAAGACATTGATGACAAGTATTGATGACAATGATTTTGTAAAAGACAACTTGCAAAAAAATATAAATATTTTGTTCTCTCCATCATGGGGAAGCAAAAGGCATTGATGTGTATGGGAGGTTGACTGGCGTTGTTTTGGTATTATCGATACAAGTCGTGGTCAGCTTGCTATCTTTAACTTTTACACTATTTGTTAAAAACTAACGACATTCACTGTGAGAGATGTCGACTGTGCTTTGTAAAGGTGGTCAATGAAAAATATAAACAAATTTCTATCATTCTTCATAATAACGGAACACTAGTATTTGCATAAATAGTAGAGCATATTTTTTACATGAACATGTACATATCTATACAAATCAAATTAAGCTTCACGCTATATCCCGCACAAAGCAGGGTAGGCAGAGGGAATGTAGCGTGAAGACGTTCCGTTCTCAACTTTCCACCGAATTTTTCGCGGAAGTCAACGCCGGGCTTTTTGCCTTAGTGCCAAAGCGAAGAAATGAATAATTCATTCCTCCGAGTGGATATCGAACCCACAACCGTCGTTGTACAATCACACCTTGGCCCTGTGCCACCACGGCCTCTACAGATGAATAACGATCTAAAGTGTTCTAATATTATAAAGTCAAAGAATCTGTTTGCGCAAATGTTCTAATCTCGGGAACTACTGTTTATACTATTCTTTATATGTTTAATAAATAATCCACTTATCAAAAAAGGAAATATAAAAATTGTTATATTAACTCAATTAAAATAACTTTTATTAAATACTCATTAATTTGCATTTTCTACGATCAGCAACCTTTTATTCAAACTTTAATAGAATAACCATTCATTCAGTTATAATTTAAGATGCAAGATTTTAGCTCTCACTTGATGTGAATCTCGAGTTGGAGCACGCTCACTTCAAAAGATTATACCACGTTGAAGTTATTCATATTTAATATATTAAATAAAAATTTCTTATATTTTATAAGGTAGCATTTAACGTTTTAACTGAGTTTTTGCTAATGAGTCACTCTGTTCATCTTTTTACGCCGATTTCAGAGAAATAACATGTTGCGTGGCGAAACTATCTATCTAAATATCTTGACCATGTGGTTAAATGAAAACAACTACTTGTTGTGACGCATGACACAGATGACACATTTTGAGCGCGACAGCTAACTAACACAGATAGGGCTACATAGAAAAAGAATGATATAATGTAATTGTATCATAAAATATCCAACGCAAAAAGAATCAACCAAGCAAACTCTTCCGCTGTACAATATTAATATAGAAGAGAACAGATAAAAAATATTCCCCAATTAACATTCGAACATTAAACAGAACTCAAAGAACACCACAGACAAATGCATTTCCGATCACAAGGTTCGTTAGGCGGTGAGTAATTGGACGGTAAAATATCGACGATAAAATAACAAGTAGTTGCACTCACTGTTTACATGTGGCACGCGAGGACGGTCAGAGGGCCCTCGCTCTCCGCTCTGCGCGCGGTCCGTCACTAATTGGACTTTTATCAACGTCATATACGACTGGCCAATTAATTAATTATACGAATGTCACAAATAACAATACGGATGGAATTTCTTTTAACGTGGTGGTACGTAACGTATTTATTGTTATTTTTGAAAGTTATTTTTTGTTAACGGTCACTAAAGGTATAGGTCATTTTGGCGCAGCGTCTTAATGTAATCGCGACGATTGTCAGTTCGATTCCAACTCGGGGAATAAATTATTTGCATTTCCTCACTTTGTAGACGCGAAAGCGCATCTTCGAATTTCGCCATTATTGGGCGGAAAATGGGGAAGAGAAGATTTTATAGAATATTCCTTTTGTCTACCATACTATAAGCAGCATACAACGTTTACAGAAAATCGACAATGAAAAAAATAGTATTCAAGATTTTCATTAAAAAATAATATTAAATTGATTGACGTCTAATTGCGATGGTTATTGATTCAAACTCATCAACATGTTATTGTTGAATACATTATGCTCAGCCATTACCAGCCAATCTAACCTTAAATGACGTGTTTTGTACAATGACGGTCACAGAGTTGCAACATATACACAACTGCAATTTTTTTGTAATATATTAGATAATATCTTACAGTCAAACGTATAAGAAGATAAAATTCCATCATATTTGGTTCAACAAAAAATAATAACCACTAAGAAAATAAATTCCAAAAGCAAACGTACTAAAACACAAGCAAGACAGGAAAATCCACACATAAACCGATATATATATTCATATATTATTTAGATTTGTTGCCGGCATATGTAGTATTGGTGCCAAAAAGCTTATCTGGAAATATTCCCCGTGCAATACTCAATAATCACACTATTTTTATACTCTGTATACCTACCTACATACACGTCACGGGTAGTTTGAGCAACAGGCGGATGATGTCTGAACTTAGTCTATAATCTAGACCACATGGCGTACCTGTCGCGAATTGATTCGATTAAATGTTCTGTGAAATTGTTTTTTTACATATTAAAGGCCGTGGTAGCGCAGTAGAATAGCGTCTCACTTTTTCATTTTCATTTCAGACAAAGCGCGGCGTTGAGTTCTATCAAGTAATTAGAGTGTCGTAACACTTCCAAGATTCCCTTTTCTGCACGCTCTGCTTTATGTGGAATATAGCGTAATGATTAGAAAATCATTAGGTACTTGATTTTTTTGCATTACGCTATTGTAACATTTGATCGTTTTGGCACGCTAAGGAATATATTTAAAAAAATGTATAAAAAAATTATCGTATCGTGCGGGACTCGTACCCGCGCTCCTTGCATGCCGTCCAAGCCCAGTTTTCAATATATTTTTTAAAATTACCTACTCATTATTATTGTATAAATTAAACCCGTTTTATAACTTAACACATAATACAAATACACATAATCATTTCCTTCATCCAACACCGACTCAAGGACAAAACTAGCAAATCGTACACTTCGTCTCGCATCAGAACTATGGTAATGATGACGTGATGACGGAGGTTCTTGTACACAGTAATTAACAGACTTATTTGTATGCTTCGGCAACTCGGCGTGGAAATCTTAGGTAAGACACGTATGAAAAAGATAAGAAAAAATACTTAGGAACAATGTAAAATGTGCTTAATACGATAGCCTTTATAATACACCATTTTAAGTCAGCCCCTACAACCTAATTCTTGGTTCCAAACATGGACTAACCCTTAAAGACTATATGAATGTAAAAACACCCAGGTACATTTGGTTTTTAGTCGCTAATTATTTAATTTTTGTTACAGTTCTTTTCATTTTTGTATAACCTCCCGAGTTGATTGTAGCCATTGAGCGCGCGGGGGAAGTGGCCGTGCGCACGCGCAATTTTTACCACACGCTTGAAAATGCAAAATGAGGATTTTTAGGATTATGAGCCGACTGACAAAGAGACGACGACTCATACCACACAATGTGTTGACGATTAAAAAGAACTCCCGTCTCATCTCTACGTCCGAAGTAGATGAAATTTTTTTTTAAAATATCTGACAAATCAAAAATCGTGCCATAGAGAAAGTGCGTCTCCCCCAAGACGCTAAACCTAGAGCCCTTGAAATATTGCAAATAGATTCGATAGAAGAGTGTTAATTATTACAAAGAAAGGAATTTTGTAAAGTCAACCGATAAGAGTGTGACATGAAGGTAGAAAATTTGTATGAAATATCATTGTTTTCTTAAATAAAAATGTTTAATTTGAACTTGTAGTACAAAAAGGGTTGTTTAATATAATTTCTAGAGATTGTAGATAACTATAGGTTAGAGGTATATAAGAAATTATTTGATTTCAAATTAAGTTTGCAGTTGTTGATCTCGACAGCTGGCAAGCACGTGGCGTGACGCGTTAGTGATCGTCACCGGCAATGTTTAGTTGAGGTTTCAGAATACGATCACTGTAACTCGGTCAAATGGTCTAAAAGTTCTGTATGATATAAAATAGTTTTTCCTCATTAAACTGATTTTATGATACAAAAAGGTTTATTCAATTTGAACCAGTAGCCCCGATATTAGGATGTGAAGCCAAACCAAACTTTTAACTTTATAATATTAGTAAATATAGATCTCAATTCATGAAATGTTTTGTTTTTTTAGGTCATTTTATTTTTAAGCATATTCTGTTGTCAAAACATATATTTTTCCACTTTATACATTTTGAGTATGCAATAAACACAGAAAATGACGTTTTAAGTCCTGTTTAGGGTGGAACGAACCAACAAGTATTATGAGTAGAGACACTTTGCAACGCGCGTAAATAAGTTATTAGCAAAAATCACATAAAAATATATATTAAGGCCCTTATAGCGCAGTGGGCTGCGTTTATTGTAAACGCGATAGTTGTCAGTCCCATGCCAACTTTTTCAATTTTCAAATAAGAAAAAGCGTACCGTTGACATAACATTCAAAGTTGTAAAATAGTCCATTAACATTATCAAGCTTTTAAGCATTCCAAACACCTCGTCACTAAGGAAGCCTAGTTTAATTAATTTAGAGCTTACCCGGTATCGCGTTTCGAAGTAGACGCGTCTGGCAAATATTTGACGTACATCATCAGGTGCAGAGGCCTCGGTAAACACATTTATGAGCAGGAAGCATTCATTAGAAACTTGTTCGAGAATTATTTAGACAATTTATTTACTTTGTTTAAGCTAATTCAGCACACGGGATTTAAAATACCGAAACATTTCAAAGTAGTTTTGAATTTATGAGAACAATGTAAATTTGAAATAGACAAATTGTAGCCCGCAACTTCGTTTGCAAGGACTATAAAACGTAAACGTTCTTTTTTTCTTTGGAATTTCTGGAAATTATAGACATATACATACGAATATTCGAATACTATACTACATACAAATTTTATCGTAGTACGCCGCGGAGATTCGTCAGTGCGTTGTCTGTCAGTCACTTAGTAATAAAATAGTTTTATATAATACATATATGTATATTGCTAGTCTTAAATTCTGCAGAACGTAATATTTTCGCTACGCTTTATGGTAGTTGTAAGCCAGACACATATTAAAATAGTATTTTTCAAATAAGCCGTATAGCTTTCCTTTCATATTTCAATACTTGTACCTATTAGGTACAACCCAGTGCAAAAATTTAAAATCCGCCATTTGTTCGGCCCCATATGAGCACACAAAAAGCTACTTGACAATACTAGCATGCTTAAAGCACAAATCATTTCGTCCGATAATTTCAAATAATAGAATCCACAACCGTAGCGATTACAGTCAGTCTTGCCACGACGGCCTCTCGGACTTGAATTATTGGTCCAATTAAGAAGAATGAAAACACAGAAAATGATTATTTAAGTTTCGTATCTCGTATATCATGTGAAACAGACAGAAAGATTAAGATTCTTTCTATAACACTCCATTCACGAAATTTTGCTTATCTTATTAGTATAACTAAATAAAGTAGAAACGTCGATAGCATTCAGGTAAAATGAAGATTACAATATTTCCTAAAGTAGAAATCGAAACAACCACCATCGATATACAGTCCAGCAATGTACATCAACTCCACGTTCATATCAAATATAAAAAAGGTAAAAAAAAAGTGTTAAACAATTAGCAAAAAATTTATGGAGCGTTAAAATCAAACCGATTTAAAGGCAAAATTCATCCGATTTTCTCATTAAAATCAAATGCAAATTGTCTGAGTGGACAACGACATGTACCGTTTTTGGTGATGCAGTATAATTTAATACGAGAAATGAATTACACAAACTTTGTAACCTACACGATGCAGTGGAGCTCAACAGGCTGGATTTTGGATTGCCCCTAGCAGTGAACGCAGACACCTTTAATTAATGTCAATTTACTTCGATGCGTTTACACTCTATTTGAAATGTATACTATTTCGTACCAATATTCACGCTAAATTTTACTGTGAGTGTCTATCTACTGTCGTGATGTATTGATTGTGATGATGATTTGATGGTTTGATTGTAAGCGCGACGGTTCGAAACAACAACAACAACAACAAGACAAACCACGGTGTTGATTTATGCCATTCAACTAGCAATAAATGTCTCATAAACTGGGCGAAAATTGGTAACTAAGCCTGTGCCTGTCCTGATATTGTATTTCGTATTGTGAAATAGTTTTGGTTTGTACGACACGTGAAACAGATGACTAAGAAGCTTATGGGTTGCTTTGCTACGTTGTCCAAGCAACAATATGTTGAGTATTGAATACGCTGATATTTATAAATAACTTGAAAGAGAGTTGTTTCACGCTGCATCTCGCATACAGCAGAGGGGGTCTAGTGTTGGTGTTAGTGACTCCGTTCATCACTTTGTAAATAAAATAACTTAAAGCGACTTTTATGTTTTAAAGTTTTAGTTATTTATTTACACATATAAAGTTCAAGGTGGATAAAAAGTCGCATCTCACCTTTCACCATTTCAGGCTTACTTTACAGACGTTTCAATAAGTGTGTGGAGTGGCGGGTTATCTAAGTCACGATAGCATCCAATTTTATCTTTTAGCATTACAATTATATTAGTTTGTAAAGTTAGACAAACTAATATAATGAGTCAACACCTAAGTAGGGTTTAAATTATTGTTAAATAGTCTCAAAATCTTTTAAATTTCTAAAAAGCCTGTAAAAAATTTGAGATCACAGAAAAAATCTTTTGTTAGTATCTATTTTGAATAAGTTAGTGATAAAAAGTAATCTTGAGATTAAAATTTCTTAAGATTGCCTAAAACCTTATTATCATCTAATTAGGAAATGGTAATAAATAAGGAAAAATTGGTGAGGTCACAATGTGTAGTCCCGATTATCAAGGATGGTGGTGGATCCGTTATGGGACTGGAAATTTGGTCCACAATAAATCAATTATGAAAAAGGAGCAGAATTAAGTAAATTTGGAAAATGACCTCGGGAACAATATTAATCGGCAAACATTTATTTTTCAACAAGATAATACACGGTTCAAAATGATGTATGACATTCAGACGAGAAACAGTCGAAAAAGTGTAGAAAACATGACGTGGTCATCCCATAAGCTTTTGTGGGAAGGTTGACCCGAAACTTTCGGTACTGATGACCTTCTTCACAAAGGGCCTTATAGAATGCATTAGAAGGAAACTGGAGGAATATCTTGCAAGAGACTATGAAAAAATTAATTGCATGCCAAGATTACTAAAACAGTTCATATAACGTAAAAGAGTATGTTTTGATGAACAATCTGTATAAACTCTTTTGTGTGTTTCTCTGAGCATTGCATTTGTCAAAACTTCATGTATTTTTAGGGTCCCGTATCTCAAAACGTAACGGAAACGGAACACTTATAGGATCTTCCTTTGCTTTCCGTCTGTCTGTCCTCTACATTGCGTGGAGGCATCAAACTGAAATGAATATCAAAGATTTACGTCTATAGCTCCTGGGAGCACGAAAAAAAAGCACTGGCTTCAAAGCGTAATAATATTACTAAGCTTTGAAGCCACAATTGTAAGAATAAAGAAATAAAATGTTTATTTGACGTTCATGTTTTTTACATTAAGATATCAGAATAATTGTATATCTGAAATGTCTCATTTCCCTACTCTGGGAAACAAGAAAGTGTCTTAGAGTGGTTCCTTCACCTACTCTGCTCTGGGAGAAAGCATAAAGCAAATTTGATGTATTATATAAACAAAGCTTTATAACTTTAAGTAACCTTCTCGCGACATTTGGACATTGTTGATCATAATTAACATTAGAGTGCACTTCGCAACGGCCGTTGTCACTTACGCTAATTAATTTAATTGGCTGTAATTAATGAACGGTATCTAGTGAAGCAATGTGGCCCAGTACGACGCAATTGGTATATATTGTATGACCACACAATCGAATATTCTCTTCATTAAAAGAGTTACTTAAACTTGAAATTTAAATAAATTAAGTGCTTATAATAAAAATTAAATTAAACGGTTTTTAATTGTTACGAAACATAATAATCTACTAAAAGCTAAAAATGCCAACCAATCGGGGCTGTGCGGTGTTAGGCTTTTATTAAAATCTTGAAGCGATACGTCCAAGGCACATCAGCGGTGCCTATAGTTCTATAGGTATTTCTATTCAGAAATACGACGCGCCCTATTGTCATCGAAACTAAGAGTGAATACCAAATTTCATATTTTCATCACTAGGCTAGATCAACAAGCTACAATATTTTTTCCGATCCCTTTAGCAATAACGAAAGCATCTATAATTTGTAACATAAACCTAACCTAACCTAGCTTCACGCTTTATCCCTAGCGGGGTAGTCAGAGAGAACGGAGCGCCAAACG